>JAHZMZ010005440.1:0-10584 GCA_027743805.1 Lepidocyrtoides sp. E14
CACCTAACGACTATTCCTGGTGAGTAACGTCATTATGTTTTTGGAGTTATTGAGAGAAGTAGTTTTTGAAGTATGAAAATATATATGGGTATAAAATATATTTCATCATTCATCATCTATTTCACTAATAAAAAATGGTTTGCTTCTCTTACAAAAATAAATACTTGATTTAACATCTTTTCAATTTCGTCCTTGTAAACGAAAGGAAACAAGAAAAAATAACGTGGGTTTTGAATACAAACAGTACGACGAATGAATAGCTCCTTCTGCTCTGCCACAACAAGTTGAATGAGGACAAGAATGAATTGTATATCCGAGGCAAAATTAGAAATTAGATAAGAAACGACGATGGGCATATAAACACAAAAATTTGCTTTCATGTCAGTCATAATCATCATAATGATTTTCTACTTTGTTTAGCTTTCCCCTTCGCAGGCCTCGTTTTGATGAAACAAGTTGAATTTAATGGGCAGCTGAGCACTGTTAATAAGTAGTATTACAGAAACAGTCCTATTACTACTACGAGTGGGCTAAACAACGTGTTCAAAAACAAGAAAACCAACAAAATTGATGGTAGTACTAATGAACGAATACATAAAAATTAAACACTTAAGCTTTTCAAAAGACTTGCACATAAATAAACTTGTGACTAAAAATACAGTAGATAACTTGCATGCACAGCACAATTTGAATACCTATGATATTTCATATTGCATTACCCAACACTATTTGATATTACTGAATATTCTTGTATGATAACTATTCCAAAAATATTCCAACAAATCCAATGGTATAACTTAAATTTAATACATAATATCCCATTTGAATCACTACATATTCCAAGTTTTGCAGATAGAGCGCGAACGGACAGACAGGCAGGGCAAGAGAGTAACTTACAAAAAATTAACATGCAAGTTAAAAATACACAAGTTTCTCAACTCTCATCGAGGAAACGGCATAAAGGTTTACCTAATCTGAGCATAATGCCCAACTTTTTCTTTTAATGCATTTACGTTGATTTAAACGAAAACACAGCATTGCTCAAGTCCGGGTGTTTTTGATTACTTTGTGTTTAATTGCCCGATAATAAGCAAGACAACTCTGCAGACTGCCTTCCGGTTTTTAGTTCTACATACATGGAGAGAAAACACGAGCGTCAATTTTGTGGCCAGTTTAATGAAATTTGTAATGGAAGACATCCTGTTGTGGCAATGTTTTTGTATTAACAGCTTTTCACTTATTTCCCTAGTAAAAACTGAGTATTTGATACTGAGAAAAACATGCAAGAGGAAAAACGTTATACACGCTATAATATTTTTGCATACAGGAAGTCAAAGTGGAATACATATATAAATTAAGTACCATCTTATCTGCAAGTTATCTTCAAGAGATTTAAGGACATGGATGTCCCATCACGATATGATTTTGTTATGGTAAATTTAAATCTGTTATGCTGTCGGTATATGAGCGTGCATCTTTTGAAAGGACAGAGTTCACAGTTCCCTCTGAAAACTTTTATGCTACATTATTTTGGTCAAAACAGCACAGAGCTTACTGTTGAGAAAAGTTGCAACTGCTGCTGCTACTACTACAAGCGTTACCAAAAATTCAACTGACTTAAACAAAATTTTGACAAGTATTTCATTAGTAACTTAAGTAAACCTTTATATTACCACAGTCATCTAACTATTATTAAAATTAACGACATTGTAGCAGTAATAAAAAACACTTCAATTTTCCTTAATATTTTGATGCGTTTGGAATAAACCAGGACGAGATGATAGTTGGGGAAAGTTGAAACACATTTTTTCCTTGGGAAGATTCTCACCGTCACTCTCCTCATTTACGGCAATGCTGAAAATGATAGTGAATGTGTGCAGTATGAGTTTTTTTGGACTGGCTGAACACACATAGCCTAAACAAGATTGAAGTAGGTAGTAACTTGTGAGCAAAAAGTAGATCCGGCTTCCACTCTCTTACTTTGTGGTTGTGATTGATAGAATGTGAATTATGGAAGAGCATCCGGGCATTGTCCCTTATGACATTAATTTCCCTGTGTGCATAACTATATACAATTTTTCAAGTACAGTACAGGATGTATGCACATTTGGGTATAAATATGTACGAATATCTTTCCACTTTATTACCGTTGTTGCAAAATGAAATAATACATTTAAAATATCTGTAGGGCAGTACAAGAGGCCAAGGAGTAGCCTACTCTGAGAAGGCATGTTATGTTGACATTATTCTCACATCAATACTGCATGTCTAGGTTTTTGCTACGTTGGGGTGCCCATATTTCTCACTGCATGCCATTCAATCTTGTTACATGTGAAGTTACAGATTAAAATTCTGTGAATATTTATATTTATTAGAAAAATTCGTACTACTATATAATGAAGTTGAGTACACAATGCATCAATGCTAACCCTTCAGTTCTTTAACAGTTTTTTATCCTTCGTTTACTTTCGCAACCTACACATTTTTCTATTCAGATGCATAATCATATCCTGCCTTGAAATGCAATCTTGTTCCAGTACATAATAACGTCAGATTTTCCGTGAAAGATTTAGAAAGAATATTTTCCACAAGGTACAAAGGGGTCAGAATATGTACTATTTTGTCATATTGCCTATGCGTTAGACGGAATAAAAGAGCGGAAGATATACATACATACATATCATAATTTTGATTTCTAATGTGATTTCCTGTTCTGATATGCATGTAAACGTAGCACATGTTTTAGCTAATGGACCAATATGAATGAAATCAAAAAAATTCTCTGAAGGTTCTTTAAATCTCTACTTCAAGTTTATTTCCATTTATTTGCCAGAAACTTATTTCAAATAGGTTATTATATTAATTACATTAACCTTGCTGCGAACTCACTCACAATCAGTTCATGGAACTAAAACTGGCGGATTTCCTTTTTTACGTAGAGTTATGTTTCGCTGATTTTATAGAGATATTTGTAATGTAATAATAAATTGCTGACGTCAAAGTCCTGAATAACTAAATGGGAACGTGTGGTTGTTATGAAAATGTCAGTAGAGTTCTAAGTTTGTATAATAAATATTACATGTAGTGTATAATATAAAGCATTTTGTCCCTGAAGGGAAGATCTATAGTGTTTTTATATTTTACTCTATAATCTAAAAGGATATTAAATCCGTTTTTCACAAAAAAGTAATCAGTTCTTTACCCAGACACAAAAACTAGTGAATACATGTTGACAAGTGAAAATTTACTGGAGTCGAATACACACGTGGCGCATCATCTATACAACGCTGTAAACATATTTCAGCAGTCCGCGAGCAATCATGACTATTTTGATTAGCAATTTAATATTTTTCGTCGTTCAGTTCAATAGTGGGTAAATACAGAAATTGAATTTGTTATCAGATTTATGATGCGTTTAATACAATCTCCATCTATAAGGCTTGTTAGTTTAATACCCTTAAGACGGAACTTCCGTCCTGGAAATCAAGCAACAATAACGTAATTCAAGCAAAATGTGCAAATTCAAAAAAGTAATAAATAACTGCTTTGCGAATTTTGTCCGTTACACGCTAGGCTGCCTGCTTGCTTTCTAGCTACAAAGCTAGCTCGTATTTCCTGTAGCTATAATATGATCAAGTTTAAAGGCGGAGGCTGTACAAAAATTGTGCTAGGATCCTTTGCCACAATCAAACTGAGAAAATAGGAGAAGCCTCAGGATTTGCATGTTTCCGATAAGTGTGACTGGGGCTCAGTGAAATATCAACATAACTTTAGTAAAAATGAAAACCTTCACATTTGCATATTTACTTTTCCACTGATTGATTACTCATTGGCATAAAACTTCTTGAAATGCTTGAAAATTTCTGATAAATGGGATATAGTAGTGAAAACAATAATTATGCAAGACAAACAAAAAATATCTCTCGGACCATCTAGTCTCTTCCACTAACCTATCTCATCAAAGCTGCTAAATTATTGAGATTCATTAAATAATTACCACACATTGCATAGCAAAAATTACAGTTTATTCGCTTTCTGACCAAAATCTTACAAAACAATATTTGCATATAAACATCTGTAGTTTTAAAGTTGCATATAAATCGTATATTATACCCTTCTAAATATGAAGTCGAGGAGATGGAAAATTGTCATCAAAATCAAGTCAGACCATAATACATCAAAAAACTAACTAATGCCCCCAAATCTCGTATTGAAATTTCATTTTCTAGCTATTATCAAGAAACAATGTAAAACAAGAACTTTGAGTAAAAAATTGAGGAAGTTCCTTTGACTCCAAAAAACCAAGAAAAACACTACAATTTATTTTCCCAGACATAAGAAAACAAGTCCACTGCAGATACACAAGCACCCTTCTTTCTCACGAAGGAAGAAAAACAAACTGAAACTATCCACTTGAATCTCTTTCTTTTGACAAGAGTAAGTTCTAAAAAGGAAAAACATTTAATTTACAAAATGATTATATGAGTAGGCGTTCCTTCACTCACAACCCAGCCGTCTGTATTTGCAAGAATATCTTAACAAAATATATGATCGTGCTACTGCATTAAAAACTTTTCTTTTGTGGAGCCAGAATTGCTAAATGTCATTGTCAGTTATGCACTTACTCACCAGCTTGCACATTTGTTCTTGTGATAATGAAATAGTAGTTGTTTTTTTTGTTCCAAGTAGCACAGTAAAATAATGGCAAGCAACATTATTATTATTATTAATATATTGCAGCATCACATTGCATAACATTCAACTTTAAGTAAACAACGTGGCTACAGTTACGAAAGCTGTTTGGAATTAAAATTGATTCTTGCCATTTCCATGCAAGTAACAACAACATGCGTGACACTTAGTATCACAATGATGATGATGATTCAAACACCCATAATATTGTAGCTGTAAGCAAAGCCTCTAAAAACTAAGATTCCATACAGCATCATCACCACGAAAGTTTGCGTTCCTTCATTGCATACTTTGTTTTCTTACACGTTTGCCTGATTGAATGTTCCATGCTAAGTTGTCGCCGAGGCTTAAGACCACTGTCACAAGAAAAAAACCCAAGCATGATTGTTATCATCACTTCCCATTCTTTCTTTGTGATGAAGTAATATGTATTTTTCTAAAATCACGTTTCGTGTGCAGATGTTTGTATTTTTCTTAGTTTTGCAACCAATTTTCTGCAGTCTATTTCAATCTTTTTTTATAAGTTGGATACATATTAGTGTCTTGTCTAGCGCTACACATTTTTTCTTACTGTTTTACGCTTGTCACCAACTAAAAAATAAGCATTCACAAACTGTGATATCACATATTTATTAGAAAAAAAATCTATTAGATGCCTTTCACAACTGACTATATGTATATAAAAACAGTAGTTAGTACTAAGTATATTGTCCGTTGTCTTTTGTGCATCTTATAAGAAAAAAAGTATCCGAAGGTGTTTGTTGTTGCGATATGACTTTGACGAATACGAGAAAGAAATGAGAAGAATAAAAAATACAGGGAAGAAAAGAACTGGCAGAAGAAATTACTTTCTCTTTAGGGACCAAAAGCTGGTTGAATGTTTGAAGGTGCTTCCTTTTTTGTATATTCTACTTATTATATTACACACTTTCAAAAACTGGTATTTTCCAAGCACACAATTTGAAAGCGTCAGGATTTCGATTGTCTTCATTCATTAGTTTTTTTGTAGACTACTATAACTATACCCATTTTCGTCACCACTTATTGTGACACAATTAAGGTTTCTTGTTGGTACGAAGGACGAAAGGGAGGCATATTATAGAATATATTTATATGTACACACTAAAGGGGTTTTCACTAGAAATAAGATAAAAAGATAACTAAAAAGTTCACTCTCTTGGTAAAAATTGTTTTTTTTCCATTTTGATTGGTTAGCAAACAGGTATAGAATCGTGAAAAAAATGTTAAGAAGGTATTACATGGGGATAACAAGTATTTCCGATTTTTCATCTTTACAAATCTGAGCTTCTTTCTAATCATTTGTAGAAGACAAGTTTGTAGCTAGATAGGTAATATTTGTGCATAAATGTGTTTCATGTTTTTATAAAAAGTTCTCCACGCTGCACTAATAAAGATAAGGAAATGCTATCTCCCTCTGGATTTTACTTTCCAAAAATTTTATTCTCTTGTCTGATGGCTCGACAAGAAGAGATTCATGCCTTCGTTTAATTGTATACTTGTTCCTTTCATATTTATTTCTCTATTCATAACTCTGTTTTCAGTCTTTACTATTTAATTCTGTATCTGCCACTGCTGATAGGACTGTACCATCAGTTATTCTGATAGTTACTGGTTTACTGTCGTTTCAACAACAGCATCTTTAAACAAGATTATCAGAATAAAAGGAAGTGGTGATAAAAGAAAACGAATAAAATCTTTTTTACACGAGATAACTTATTTTATAGTAGTAGTTCTACTATCTTTGTGCAGCTAGCTACTACTATAATGTACTAGTAAAGCTTTTATAGTATGCAAGCAATAACTAAGGAAATTTAAAGTGTGCACTTAAGGGTGATGTTTTGTGTGTTATGCACCGTTCTGTTGATCTGCATTTACAAGATATTTGAGTTGAAAATTTTGAATTTTTCAACACCCATTCCAACTTTAATTAATATAACACGATATTCATGGTATAAAAAAGCCCACTGGTACAATTGCGGCTCATAGTAGTAGTCACACTTACTGAATGTGACGCACTGTCGCCTTTTGTGTAAAACAGTAGATCAGAGAGGTTGCCTTCTTACTTGTTCATGTTACTGACTTCATGCCCTAACTTGTGGGATAGAATTACCCAAGGGGGCTGCCCTGTTATATGACCAGTTGGGCTAACTCTTTAGAGCCGGACTTGTCACGGTAATTTCAATCCTCATTGTTCGTGAATGCATGTCGTACTCGTCAAAGCAACCAGAAGCCAGCTAACGAAGTCAAGTTTCTTTATTTTTTTACGAAGTGGAATCAAGAGCCCTGGAGATGAAGATTACATTTTATATACATACATTTTTAAGTATATTTATCACATTATCATCATCAATATTTATGGAACTCTAAAAGCTACTTACATATATATAAATGGCGATGGTAGAAGTTATGTTGGCCAAGTTTTACTTTCTTCACGTAACTTATCTCCTTCTTATGGATATTATATTTTCATTCAACACTGCAGCTGCCTCTACTTCTGCTGCTGCTGAGCTCTGATATTTTGACTTTGTTCGAATGAACACAAAACGTGAAGATAAGTAAAGAGAAACCCGTGGAGGCCAGCTACAAAACTTGCGCTTTTTCGCCAAGTTTTTTTTGCTGGTCAAACTTTCTTCTACTTACTTTCATCTAGTATTTTTCATAGGAATATTTTCTTCCCAGTTGGTGAGAAATTTTTAACAAAAAAATGCAGACTGACCTGCGTTCTTGTTCAACATATTTGTGTGGATGTGCATGTGGTAACTGAAGTAGAAAGTAAGTGGTAATGTGAAAAAAGCCTTTTCTGACAATTTCACTCAATAATGTTATGGTTATTGTCAGGTACATGTGTAGCGTCTAGACTAAATATTACCGAAATAGGGCTACTGTGTTTTGTTTGAATTTCCTACCAAAAAAATTCTAGATTGAATGCACTTTTTATATTCGGAGAAACAGCAACACTTAACAATCAACAGCTATTATCCTAACATTCCTAACCTGTGTACCTTTCAGTTAGATGTCAATATCTATCAAACAAACTGTATTTACATTCCAATTAAAAGGGACAGATATATAGTTTTACCAGTTGGCTATTTTTGAAAGCGGCTCTTTAGAAACGAGTTTTCAAGGAAATTTTTGTGTGTTTACAAATATTAGTTTATGCCATTTAGAGCATTGCTGAAGTCAATTTTATATACCCATCATAATGATTTTTTATAGGTCAGCAATTGGTGTTTCATTTTCTCTACTGACATACTCCTTTTTATTATTTTCCTCTCATACATTGTGAAATCGTCCGCATTAGTTAACACACTACGCGAACACTTTCTACGTAGACTTTGCTTTTTGATTAGTTAATAGTAGATAGCATGCTAAACCTAAACGAGCGAATGGAAATTTATGATAAAAGGAATATGTATTTTCAAAATGTTATGCGTTTGGATTAAAATTCAAGTTTTGGAAAAAGAAAGGCTTGTAAATGAATTTCTTGGCTAGTACTTGTTGAAGTGCAACTTGATCCCAAAGTTGTTTATGGGTACTAACACTTCAGTTACGTTGCAAGTTACAAGTCATCATTCTTGAAAGGTAGGGAGAGTCAGTGAAGTACACTTGAATATAGACTAAGAATAATAGAGGGTCTAACTTAAAGTGTGATAACGAAAGCTAGCTAGCTTGCCAACGTGACTGAGAGTAGATTAATATTCAATTTGATACCAGAAAATGTGGATATTAAGCACACAATAAGAAGAATCAAGAACTTATGTATTTATAGGAACGGTGAAAAATTTTGCATCGACATAGACTTCATTTTGTTCAAATCTATATCTTCATATAACACTGTAACATACGAACTGCTATGCTCAGAAAGTTCAGGACTTGCTAGGAGAAAAAAATCGTGACAGTTAGTAACATAACTCGCAGTAGCGTAAGCAAACGTTAGTACGGCCTGAACGCAAAGCAGAAAGGCACGACGTTTTCTTGAATTGAGTTGTGTGACTTACGCCATTTATTTGTAGTACATTGCAACGACAAGTCACTATTAGATGCAAACTACTGAAATTCTTCCGACACCTTTAGAGGTACTTTTTTTCAATTTCTGTGGCATTTAATCCACAAATTTCAGGGCATACTATAGATGACAGAGGCACTACCTTGAACAGCAGTTTTCACAATTGAACTGCAGGAAGGTTAAAGCTTTAAATAAATGCATAAGTCAGCCATACTGATTGTGGTCAACTGGCATCAGTACTCAGTTGGGGATTTCTTAGAAATTTATACTATACAAAATCTGAAAAAAAGAGAAAGTTCATAAAAATGTGGTTTATTTTAAATAATCAACCACTTTCACTATTATTACAACAGAAAATAAATAATCCCGCTTAATAAATGGCTATGATGTCGCTAGTCGCTGTGGTGTTTCCAAAATAGAACATTTGACTCGATGTAAAACAACGAATTTAAACAAAGCTGCTACCTACATATTAATTACACTTACGTGTACTCAGGAATCGGAGAAAGTGTGTAACCTCTGTATACTGTATTTACTTACTGGGAAATCCATGTTTTGCGTTTTAAAAATAAGAACGCCTAGAGCGATTTGCTGGAAATGAATATATTGTCGCAATATTACTGTAAAGACTAGCAATAAGTATACCGAATACAGATGCACATTTTAGCGACTATTTCATCAGACTTACAAACCTCACATGCTTAACCGATGCCAAATTATGTTTCAATATCGGCGACAGAGCAGCTTAATCTATTTGTTTTCTGGCGATATGAATTTGAATAACTGACCGTTTGGCTTACATGTCTTCTGTCGTCCTTTTAATCTTTCACTTTGGAGTTGCTTATTTGTGCATGAATGTAAAAATGTTCTGTGAAACCCACTGTAGGTACAGAGAGCATTGGTCGAGTATGACAAATAATACGAACTTCCGTGGAATTCCAGAAAAAACCTCGGCAGCATTTCAGTTGGCATGACGGATGCAGTGAAAATTGAGCTTAAATTGTGAAAATTCTGAGATGATGATGCTGTTTATTTTGAAAGCTATAAATATAGAAGGAGAAGATTTCACATTCCGTCTTTCTCTTTCTCTCGGGGGAAAGCGAATAACGGACTCTCAAATTTCGTTGGAAAAGATGAAAGTTGTAGTATTTGAAGGACGAGAACAAAAAAAAGCCACTCGCAGCTAGTAACGCAGACTGTGGTAAAATGTTGTGTAGTGAGATATAGAATAAACAGAAATAGATGAAATGGAAGTCTCATCTACTTTTATGTATGTCTGCATTGTATATAATGCTGAAACGCATAAAAATTCTATTTATTAAGTAGCCGGTTTTAGCCAGGGTACTTATTTGATTTGCTTAGCGTGTCTATACTGCCGTTAAGCCGTCGCCCAGGTAAATGAGTCAACGACTTCAAAACTAAAAATCTCTCTTCATCAATAGAATACCCATATCCCGGGCTGTGAGCCAGTTATTCAGCATTGTTCGATTTTCAAATGTAGGAATTAAAAATGGTCACGATTTCAAAAAGTGAAAGGTTAGTGCATAAAACAAAATATAAAAATTTCTTGTATGAAGTGTAGCATCATTCAAAAGCTAAATGAATAATAATCAATTTGACGGTTAAGTTTTGAAACATTTTTAAGCAGCTTCAATAGTATAATGATTTCAAGTTTTGAAGTCAAATAGTATATCAATCGAAAGGTTATGGTAATATATCAGTCGCAAAACAAATTATAATGTTTCCTTGTGCTATTATAATCCTTGTGGATTAATTGTCGTCCAGGAAACTTATCTGGGGCTATCTTAGAAGTGTAAGATGCTGGTGCTATGTCAGTGTGTGTGCTGTGCATAGACTAATAAAAT
>JAHZMZ010005441.1:0-17574 GCA_027743805.1 Lepidocyrtoides sp. E14
AGGAGAGTGTAAAAAGCCATTTTTGCTATTATCGTTACTATTATTTATTTTCTTTCCCCACAACATCCATATTATGTATAACAATTTTTTTACTAGCACTACTACTTCTACTACCTGTTTGGGTGGTTGTGCATACCATACCAGTTATTGATATGACCACTGCATTGCTGTAAAAATGGAAAGAGAAATGGAGACGGACAAAGCGCAATAATGCCTTGTCCCAGGAACGGACTGCATACTATTTGTACATTTATTGCAACAAAAACAAGCAAAGTAGCGTGGCAGTTGTTTGACATACATGTCTAAATGCATTTTTTGAGTCTTTCACTGATTTGCTGTCGACTCTGACTGTGACTGACTGGCTGCTCAACAGCACTGGGGCTTCTAAAGGCTATTTTTATTTGTTTTCTTCTCGTCGATACTCTGAAAATGAAAACATAATGCACGGTGGTAGGGCTCCTCCATTTTTACTAATATTTAATAATAAACGTAGACATTTTATTATTTTATTGTATGTCGTGTTAGTACATACTGTCATAATATTACTCTGAACAAATTCCGTTTGCACGGTTTTTGATGTTTTCTGTTTGATATGTACCTAGTCCACTGGTCAATACACCAGCAAAGTGATAAGTAATGTGGAATGGGAAAACATGAACAATGAAATAAAATGCCTCAATTGTATCGGTATACCATTTGGACTTTTACCACATGGGTTTGCGCACAAATGACACAAGTCTTTTACTGCTACCTGTATATAACGACACATTTTTAAAGGACGACTTCTATCACTGTAATTATTTGCCATTTATATCATCATCGTGAAAGCAAAGGTTAAAATATTACAGGGCAAAGATTGGAGAGAAATGGGATTAGCTCCAAATATAACAAACTCCAGTGTACATGTTGCCTGACGTCTTATACATAAAAAAAGTTTGCGCTCACCAACGATTTTTAGCAAAGTCGCTTGAGAATTTTATAAAGTACTTTTTTGAAGTTCTTGTGCAAAAAAATTTATTACAGTTTCTCTGCTTATTGAAAAATAAAACATTAAGTATCAATTGACCACATTAAAGTCTTTCGTATTTTTCAAAATTTCATCTAGTAAACTAATTTAGTAGTTTTCTGTTTAATAAAAAGACTGGTTTTAGCGGGTCAGAACCGGCAGTACAAAGACATTTTGATTTTATTTTTTGATATTCATAAGATTTCTGGCTTTGTTAAGCCCTTTTACAGTTTGGCACTTATATTCATCGTTAAATGCATGCACAAATGTTATGGTAAACAAGTTCTGAAAAATTACTGTATCATTGTTCGTGCGTGTAGCAAAGGTAGCATGCACATAGAGGGAAAATACCCGCCCCCAGTATCCAACCCACCTTTCACCCACCTATATCATCATCACTTTGTTTAAAACTGGCGTTATTTGCATGCATTCCGTTTTTATTATAGTTACTTACACAGATTGGTGTAAACATAGTTGTTTTTCTCGTATAATGCTCGTCCAACTGTAAATGCGAGGTGGAAGAGAGGTAGGAGGAGGTGATGAGTGAAACAGGAGGTATTGATGGTCATGCCACTGCTTTGCATGAAAAAAATCAGACAACCAGGGAGTGGACTTTAAAAGGCACGGGACCAGAGGGAAAAAGGAATTTATATAGCAAACAAACTTATACAAGGAGTAAAAGTGGAGGAAAGTATGACCATATGCGTTCAATATCCATTTTCCCATGCTATACAAACAAGTCCTAGGAACAGATCGGGTTAACTCATTAGTCACTCGTGAACATCTCCAGATTTCTATCGTGCAGAACTGCAGGACCTTATACTCTGTCGATACTCATTTGTGAAAATAATTCAAAGATATTAATATGCAAAAATGAGTCACACAGTATCAATAAGGGATTGTAGAACTATATTTTCTGTTAATTAAAGCAACTCTCAGTTTCTACATCAAATAAATATTGTTTGTTCAAATATAACTTTCGCTTAAAAGGTCTTAAGTCAATTTGAATGTTTGATCAGTAGCTCTACTGAGTTTAAAAAAAAACACTCTGTCGCTCATCACCACATCAGATCATTGTCAGTGCATGATAACTCTAGAATAGTTTCTATCTAATTTTACTACTTTCTATGTTACTGATAGCCTAAAACTTTTTAGCTCTCGCCCTCATTAGTAAGTATGTACATAAAATTACTGCTCTGTTTCAGCTTTTGTCTCAACATCGTCCAGAACAATATGTACACCTTTTAATTACATTTTACTTCTTACGATTATTATAATGGTAGTGTGTGCGCTTTCTCCATGCTTTTTTGCGTGTATCAAAAAATAATTACGAACAGTCAGCTTATTCTTCATCTTGATTTTTCGTTACGTTTCATGCTGTTAGCAGAATACGATATAGGTGAAATAGGATGAGAACCTATGAAATTGATGGAATGGCACGAAAAGATGTAGAAAAACAATATTGAATATTATTTTGCTCCTCCACCTGTTTTTTCCATCAGTTTAAATTTCATCGAGACCAAATATCTCACATTTCAAATGTAATGTTCAAACAAAAATACATTTCAATTCTGCTTTGAACCGTATGGTTATGCAATGATGTAAAATATGCAGAAAGATATGTATTTTACTTTCTCTTTCACACAATTACTTCACTTTTCGTTTTGAGATTGGCATTATCTGCCTGTAAGTGGCAGGACTAAAATAAAAATCATCGTCAAGTCGTTTGTTGAATGCAGTGCCTACTGTTCACGTTGACTTGAACGTAAATAAAACTGAGTGGATGTAAAGAACTAGTTCAAAAGAATATGCAACGTTTCCGGAAGTTTCTACTTTTCATTGTCATTAATATTATACACATATGACATATAGTATATATTTGCATGCTTGTAATAGTGACAATTCATATAACACTAAAAAATTCCAGCTTCAGGGTTTTCTGTCATTATTAAAAAACACATTCATCTGCATATACACAAAAAAAACAAGCACCGTCTTTGCATTGCCATTTTCTAAACAAGGGAAGATTAAGGTAGGAAAATTCATAATGTGAAGTATTTGGTGGGGAAAGAAAGAAAAAGAACGTAGAGGAGCTAAATTGACCGATCAATTTGTTTCATAGTTGAAAACGTTAATGGTTCGTACATAATATTACGACATAACGACTTATACACGCATTTATACCCGATTCTTTCTTGGGATACTTACGTTCACTCACTACTGTGCCGATCATCATCATCATCATCATGAAGAACATGATCAAAAGTACGATCTAGCAAATACGGAGAAGGCTGACTGCACAAAAAGACGAGACTGGTGACTGCTGTTGCGATCAGGAAAGGGGTGAGTAGGTGGTTATTGTGATGATGTTCAATGTTCTTATATTATGCTGTTTAAAATAGCTTGCCTATGTAAAACAGCAAACTTGAAATGCTTGCTGTTGCTGACGATGATGAACACAAGCAATGTGTGTAATGGAGTATGATGATCAGCCAGCATCTGCCTAAAAAAATACGTTCCATGTCTCTAATAAAGTTACTTAAAACTTAAAAGCTTTACTATATAAAATCGGTTTGGTATACATGCTATTACATATCATTCTACTTACAAACTTCAACTTAACAATAATATTGGCAGCAATATGTGCCGAAATAGCAGCCACTTTTTCAAATCCAGTTTTTTCTTTATTACTACAAGCGATCTCTCAATAGTGAAGAAGGTGCTTCTTCATGTCAGTTATCATCATCAGTTACCTAATGAGCGCATTATTCCGCTGTTTTGAATTTGTACAATTGGAACATACCCGAAGATAATGTCATGCAACAACCTACAGAAGAAATGCAAAGCAAAGAGAGAAAAAAAAATAGAGAAGCTCTTGCAAACTTGAAAACAGGAAAGTGGGAACATGGGGAATTGTGAGAATGCGTAAGCTCGCACGTAGAATACATGGCTTATTATTAGAGGATAGAATGCTCTAACCAGTGAGTTTCCGTTCCGTAGAACTCACGTTCTTCATCATGGGGAGAAGTGCAGTATCTCAAGACAGGAAAAGTGTACACTCACATCGAACAGAAACAAGTCACTACAGCCACCTTGTGTTTCGTAATGGAATGAATGAAAGAAAATGACTTGCTATGAATCAAACGAGACTTTGCCATATTGCACCAATTGCCCAAAATATGCATAATATGATTAAAACAGTTTTAAAATACAGTGTGCAAGCGCCTTTGTAACTTGCAATTTTTGTCATTTAAGCTAAATTACGAGTATGAACTGATTCAAGTGTCACATTTTTGCTTTTAAATGTGAAAGAAATTGGTTGCAACAGAAAAATAAATCCTAACGTTTACGAGTACAAACTGTGTAAACTGTCATTGCATAAGCTAATAACGCTTGTATCGTTGTGTGCTTTGTTAATAATTTTTAGCATGAAAGAATACAACGAATACAATTCATTTTTATCATCTTTAATATTATATATACTATATAACCGCACTGATTCTATATCAGTGGTGATAGACATAAGTATAGTACATAGGTATCTAAGCATAATATACGTACAGATATACATAGATAACTGCAATAATTTAGTGAAGTAGTATATATACTCTACGTGAGCACGGCATGCATTGCTTATTGTGAAGTAAGCACACACGAAAAATAAATTGTATTAAGTTTTTATTTATACTCAAAAGTGATACGCTATTTATTTAACTGTATAAAAATAGAGTGGAGGTGGAAAGATTGAATGAATGGATGAAAGAGAAAAGAAGGGAAAATTGAAAAAAGGATTGTGAAAAGGAGCTTTGTGAAAAAATGGAAAAGAGCGATTATTCTTATTATAATGGTGAAATGGATGAAAAAACGGGGAATTCCTTTCACGTGAAAGAGAAAGAAGGAAAAAAAGGAAGTCTGATTATGTGGTCATGTTATTGTAGCCTCCAGCTATTGTTTCCTCTCTGCTGCACTTTTCCCTTCATTTAGAGTAATATACCTTTATTATTAGAGAGCAAACCGCACGACATCACGTCTCTGTAAAGTCATTCAAGCTTTACACGGCACACCGTCGTGCCTCAATTTTGGTCTTTGTCGCATTTAAGATATTACGTACCTACCAAGATACAAAGTAACAAACGGTGGTACACTAATGATGACAATGACTGACAAAATCTGAAAATTAAAAAAGAAAAATACTTCCTTCAACTTTTATTCTTTCTGCTGCTGATACTATTTTATTCCTGACGTAAACTCATGCAATTTATATGCTTTCCCTACCTACAATTTTTTAAAGTTTATTATCACAATTCTACCTTTCTTTTTTCGTCTTTATTCTCCTTTCAATTATTCCACAAGCTATTTGTCCATCCATCCAGACACCAACCGTAATATATGTAGGTACCTAAAAATACATCAGTACGACAATCTTTCACTTTTTTCTGATCTTCTCGGGTAAAAAAATATAAGCTAAAATAACAAATGTAAAGGTTTTAGAACTGCGGGTCACGATTTTATATAATAAGCATGCAACACCAGCTATATTATCATTACTTTTTGAAGCTGACAGTGACTGTACAAGTGATTCATTGATAATGCTTCAGTGATGCCTTTGTCATTTTCTGCGAGACGAGTAAAATGTCAATTTTCTCTGTTATTGTTAATCACAATGCCATCATTGTTGCTTGCTATTACCTCAGTATATATACGGTATGTATACTATTGAAATATATGAAAATGATGAGAAAAATCATAATGATAACATCATCGTCAGTTGGATAGTTTGCCTGCAGCATATTATTATTATTATACCATATTTGTTTATTTTCTTGTTCTTTATAATTATGAATTATAATCATTTCTGTCGTCATCATAACTACCTAGTTCTCCTTGTTTGTAATTTAGAGGTTAACTTTTTCAAACAATATAAATCCAAAAATATTCTCGATTGAACGGATTAGCACACTTGTTGACAAATCAAGAGCCCATATCTCATTATTATCGGGCAACACAACACTCCATGAAGCAGCATAAACTACGAAACTGATGTATTGATCTATATCAAATATGTAATCATAGCTAATGAAAAGTACATAAATATTGTAGGGAGTAGTGCATGTACGCAATACGTACGCACAACTCATGGTACGTATTACAGGACAATTTCAGGTTCACTAATGCAAACAGAGAAAAGAGGGATGATGCGAATTGCGAAGACAAAGCATGGAACTTTACTACTTCACTATTTTTTACCCCCATTATTCAGTCCTTCTTTCTTTTTACTATTATTATTACATAAAGTTGTTATTATGTTATGCTGCTGGTATTGCAGAATGCTTTATATGATTTTATACCTAATATTATGAGCTTCATGAAGAATTTCTTTGCTTGCTTTAGCATCTTTTTTTTATTTATTTACTACCACTGCAAGCTACTAATACTAGCAACACGGCCACCCACCCTACTTCAGCAGCTACTTGGTTGTTACAATCATTTACTTTTTCCTCTTTTCTTCAGCAGAATCTTTCTTTTTGTTTCCCTCGGTTGACCTGAGTAAAAAATCGACTCCCATTTTTCTCTCTGTCCCTCAACGACTCGTTAACTCTCTAGTGATTTTATTCTCGTTTTCCAACACAATTTTCAAAGTCAGTGAAAAATCGTCAATTTGGGAGACAAACAATAGATGGAGGAGAAAAGAAAACAATAGTAGTACCAATGTGTGTTATGCACATTCATATTATATGAAAATAGCACTAAAAATAGTTTCAGCAGACCACCAGCAACGTCTGGCTTTAAACTGGAAGAGGAGGGAGTTTAAAAAGTGCTTGTACATAAAAATAAACATGGAAAGGAAACAATTTGATAAGAATGGGAAAAATAAAGTTATTTCTATACAAGTTGTTTTTTTTTCTTATTTACCAATGAATGTCGTTGCATCACCAGTGCCGGTACATACCATATTACATGACGATTTTTTGGATTGTATTGTCTCTCTTGATCTATCTTAACTACATTTTCCCGCTTGTGCTTATTATTCTCGTTGAAAAATGGCGAACGACTTGTTTGAAGACATTTTTGAAACTCAGTCTCACTTTCTTTCGCCCTCTCTTTTTTATCTCCCTTTCTGTCTCCTTCTCTGCGAAAACTTTTCAGTTTGCTCATCATTTGGGAAAACCTTAAATAGTAAAGTGTGTGATGATATAGGGAGAATGTATACACTCACCACACACCTTCTCTGTACATACAACAATCTACATGTTTTGACGGGGTGAAAAATATCCGATTCCTTTTGGGATCTCACTCTGCAAAGCTACGTGTGCATTTTTATCCATAACTGTAAACATAACTGACTGACTCGAGAAAAGAGAGAGAGAGAGAGAAAGAGAGAGAGAGAGTAGTGTATTTCTTGTCTTAGTTTTACAGTCGAAACACATGAAACATGTAGGAAAGCCATTAGGAGAAATTTTTTCGAGAGATTGTTCCACTTTATACAAAAGAAGTTACTACTACTTATAAGGTCCTTTTCCTCTTGTACCTATTGCTCATGCTACCTTAAATCACCATTTCATCCTCCAACGACACCAGAGCATCAAATAACCACCTTTCATACAAAAAATAAACTAAAAAAGTTACGGCGTTTGCTGAAAAATGTCATTTTTTATATTGGCCAATAAATGTAAGTACACATGATGTTACTATCATTATTATTACTTTTTACAAAGGGGAATATTATGTACAAAGGCAATAATGTACTTTTCCCTAATAATAATATTCAATGCGAGTGTATTCGTCTCTGTCCAAAGGTCTGAAATGTCCTGTGTGTGATGCCGATGCCACCTTTTCCTGGAAATATATCATGAAATACATTTTGTTCTTTGTTTCCTTTTTCTTCATGCTCATATCTCCGGTTAGCATTCACGTTCGCTTTTCGTTATCCCTTCAAATCCAGCCAGCTTCATATGTCAACTTCATATATTATTATTATTACTATTATCCTTATTTTACATTCATCCTTCGAACAAAACTCGTTCATCTTTCTGTGAAAAAAAAGGTTTGCGGAGAAGGAGAAATAAAGTTTTTATTCCATTTTGAAACAAAGAGAGAGAGAGAGAAAGAGAAAGAAAGAGAGAGAAGTTAGTATAACTGACACCAGGTTAGATTGTATGGATATTTACACACACACACGAGCTTAGCATCCTCTAGCCATCCTAAAAAACCATATATCTTACCTTAGTCAAACGTCGTGAGTTCATAACTTTTTTAAATTCACTTTTTTCAACGTCCCATTTTTTCAAGAAGGGTGTATGATTTGATCCAAACTAAACTGTCACTGACGATTCTTTTTTTGCTGGAAATAAATCAACACTCAATTCTTTAGTCTTTGAAAGCGTAATGTGGGTACATGTGCAACACTTAAAAAATACTTTTTGGAATATCTTATTACACTCTTTAGAAAATGATTCGTTCATATTTTAGACATTTTAATGAAAAATAAGCTGAAATAGTGGAAGCACAGCGAAAATATCACTTTATAAATGAGCCACCACTGCTTAGTTTCTTTTTGATTCACGTCCCATTTTTTGTGGTTTTTAATATTTATTAATACCAACAATTTAACATCAATTAGCAATCAATATAATGTAATAGGACTTACGGTACTTTGACAAAAGTTGGTCTCTAGTGCTAGTTTACTTCTTTTATCAGAGTCTGAGATATTTTTCCTCCCATATGGGCATAGGTTTATATTTACATGGTTCTTCACACACAGAAAGTCTTTCATATCAAATCTACCTACTGCTTCAACAGTATATGCGGTTAGGCACAACAGACAATACATCGAGCGTTACTTAACAACTGCTTTTAAATTTTCCATCTTTTTCACGCGCTTTAAATAGATGGGAAAAATTTTCTCAGGGGGTAAAAAAGCATCACTTGTCAGGCAAATAATTTTCAATTTGCGGTATGATGAAAAAATCATTTTCAAGGGATGAGTGATAGCGATGGATAAATAATAACTATTTTAGTACAAAATTAGCAACAAGACTAAGCAAAAAATTGCGGGAGCAAGATTCTAGTTAAAAATACTAGTGGCTTTCCAAAGAATGCCATGTTTTCTGAGATATAAAGCAGTTTACATGATGGTTGCCCAAACGCATATTAATTATCTCTTAAAATGAAATATTCTGTCCCCCAAAATTTATTCACTTGTTAGGTAAAAATGATTTTTTCATCCTACCGCAAATTGACAATAATGTACCTGATGTGATGCATCTTTACCCGCTTAGAAATTGTATGCCTAAAATTATGTACTCATTATATCATCAAAATTTTACAATTAGCGATGTGGTAGAAGAGGCTGAATGTTCGTATAGAAGTGACTTGTAGTAGGTTGTGCAATCAAAACTTTCTCTTAACTGTTTCCATGCGTTTGAGGTATTGAATTTTTTTCTGATGCACTCTGTCAACCATGACATCGCCAGTGTCCACGTGTCATCCTTTATTATCAGCCGATTACTATTTTATTTTAAGAACTTTACTTCGTGTTTCCTTTCAAAAGTTATTTCATTTTCCCTTTTGACCTAAAAGTTTTACTTTACAACCAATATCACGAACATCCTGTTTGAAATGAATTGGCTTGTGATTTTGTTCCTGTACTTTTCAAGTTTTAGTTGATGCTCGGCTCATTGGAAATGAATGGCTAGTAGTGTTTTTACATTTCCAATTTCTACAGAATGGAAAGACACAGGATATGATGCATCGAGTATTATCATTACTGCATTTTCTTCTCCCTTTCATCAGAACTCACGAATTGAGAAGTGATACACTGAATGAATATTTAGCAGATGTGTAATGCTGGCAGTAGTCCTCGTGGTCGTGGTAGTAGCTGGAGAGTGTGATCAGTGTGATGTAAAGTGGATACGGAGAGGGGTTGCATGGTTTGATGGCACCCTGGGGACAATGCAAAGTCTCCTCTCACTTTTCCTTTTTTCTATTTCTCCTCTTTTTTAAACCATTTTCGTTTTCTTTCTCCTTAGCCAGTTTTATCAGTATCCATATCAACATTGCCGTCATCATGATCATCCTCTTTTCTTTAATGCTTCTTTCACATGATTCCTTTCTCTTATACTATGGGATTTCCAAGATGATACCAGCCAAATGATGCAATGGTTCTACTGATGATAAAGATGCGGATGAGGATAAGTAGCATGCCCATACAAGAAAAAGATCTGATCCG
The DNA here is from genome assembly GCA_027743805.1 of Lepidocyrtoides sp. E14. Classification (NCBI taxonomy): domain Eukaryota; kingdom Metazoa; phylum Arthropoda; class Collembola; order Entomobryomorpha; family Entomobryidae; genus Lepidocyrtoides; species Lepidocyrtoides sp. E14. Next base: position 10,236 of record JAHZMZ010005441.1, read on the forward strand.
AATATTATTATTTCGATGAATACTTAAGTAAGAAAGAAAGGAGAAGAAAATAGTGGACCAGCAGAAAAACAAGACAAGAAGATGGGGAGTAATAAGCGATCAGATTCTCGTCTTTGCATTCACTGCATAATAATACAGAAAACCACTACAAAACTACTAGAACAAGCATCGCTCTGAACGTCGACATCTCCCTCCACCACTACCACCATATAATTTTCTTTTTGCCCCCTGATGAGCTCTCTGAATGTACAATATCTGCCAAAAAGTTCTTAATTAAAGCTCTTCCAATTTTCATAAACGAACAGAATCCCTCCAATCTCATTGTTATGTAATGTCATGCATTCATGAATTCGGTTGGAGATTGTAGTAGTACATTGATGCAGAGTCAAATGTGAAGGCATAATGTTATACTTCATCCATGCTGGCACGTTCAATTTACGAGGCAAAAGGGTAAACAAACAGACTTGAAATTGATCCTCTTTGTCCGCTACACCGTTGAACTGTCATCCAACTCGCCAGTCTTTTTAGTGGGATTAATGTCATATTTTCACGAATAACTAATACTAATCGTACGGCAATACCGACAATTCGAAGAAATAGTCGAAAAAAAATTAATGCTACGTACTTTGTATGTTCTGGTAATAATGTCAATGTGAGTAATGTCCATTGGATTTTTTAACATGCTCAGTTTCGCATAACAACTCATGTAGTATTCCAAGGAACATCAAACATACCTACCAACACACTAACTACCGATGCTACACAATATTTTCACGCAATACATCACCTCATACCTCACGATGACTATTGTCGTGGTTGTTGTGTGAATTTGGTGATATTTAGGTAAAATTGAAAGGTGTCACGCGATCACTTCTTGTGCTGGCATTGTCGGAGCGATATCCACAAAATAAAAAATTGACCTCATGCTGTGTCAAAATAATAATAAAATCAGTAGCACAAGAACACACTTCCTATCGCCGCACCACCACTGTTGAAGGTATGAGAAAAAATTATTATTATTGCTTTAAATATTTATCTCCCCAGGCCAGTACTGTTTTGATTGAATCAGCTTTAAACATTTGATTCTACGACATATTGAGGATATAAAAAATTGACGAAAGTATCTACATTTTTTGGCTATCAAAAATTCAGTCATGACATTGTAATACTAATGCGAAATTTCCAACTGTAAATATTTTTCTGCACAAAATACGAATTCTGTTGGAAAGAAAATCTGCCTGAGATCAAGTCGATTTTTCATTCGGAAAAAAATCAGTTTCTGTTGATGAACATGGAATACATAGTATGCAAATTCGCTCCTGCTAATTGTATGCTGTAACTTGTTTCTCGACAATCGTGCTTGCCTCCTTGTTTTGAGATCGTTATTGACGACATTTTGATATCATCAATTTTGAAATAAGTCGCTATCCTGGCTGAACACGCTCAAGCCTTTATAGTCGATCGATCGTGTAATATTATTTTTTATTTTTGTTCACAAAATCTCGTTGTACCCCAAAGAATCCAAGCAGAGAAAGATTAAGGTGTTAAAATGCAAGTACAATACTAAGCTGTATATTTAGCATAATTCCTTTTCTATACCACAAAACCACCAAGCAGAAAGCATTTAATAGTTTCTATCGTTAAGTTTGGCCTGGTATCCTATTTTAAGACTTTAAAATAAATAGTGCAGAGGTTCAGGTGGTGCAGATGATGATGGTAGTAGTGGCTTGTATAGAAGTAACAATATCACCATCATCATTTCTGCTACAAAAAGCTTCAACCCCACTAAAGTAGTAATATGTAATAATAATGAAACCTTTAGTCTTGCACAGCTTACAGTTGTCCAGCCAGAATTGAACATAATAATATGCGAATAAACATACACAATATGGTGATAAGTACATTTAAGCTTCCTCCCTTGCTGAGCATTTGTTGATAAGAAAAGTAGATATAAATGCTTTTGCCTTCCTACTTCATATTCCTTCTATTCGATTACCATCATGGTCATCAAGTTGCAAGTCTTGTAGTAGTGACGTTGTAAAATGAAGAACCAAAATAAAAGCAAACGAAGTGAATTTTCGAAATATTTACTCTTCCTTCCTCAACCCCTTTTCACAATTCCTTCCAAACATCAAGAAGAGCGGAAATAGAAAATCGTTTCGCAGTAGAAATATATTTATCACTATTTTCAAACATTATCTTAGCAGATTCGCTACCACGTATTAACACTTTAGCCATTAAAATTATTGCTATAAACAATGAGAACAGTAAATGTCAAGGAAAATGAGAGAAGAGAGTTTCAAAATTTGTCCATATATCTCAACAACACCCAAATTAACTCTCTTGATTATGTGCATGTCCCTCCTCTACTCTTATAGTTTTGCTCCTTTCTTCATGCTCTTTTAAGTGCCGGAAAATTGAAAGAGAAAGTGTTCCCTCACTCCCTTCTTTTTCACACTGTAGGACAAAGAGAATAACTAGAATAAAGTGTGCCAGACACAGGCAAAGACCCCTTGCTACACATTAATAAAAGAAAGTAAATAAATATGCTCATTTTACATCTTAGAATGACATTAGTAAATGAAAAGTAATTTTGTATTTCCATTTACAAACTTGAAAGTATTACTACTTCAACCAGACAACCGGACGCAACAAGATTTGAAGGTAAACATCTTGCCAACAGAAGTGAAAAGAATGAAATAAGTTAGCGCGTGAAAAGTAGCGAAAGTCAGAATTCAACAAAAGTATACAGTGAAAGTCTCCAGAAAATGAACAGAATAAAAACTAAAATTCAGGCCTCCTGGATTTTGGGGTTACTTGAAAATGCGACTGGGAGTGAACTTAAATACCTCAATTAGTATTTTTATTTCCCGAATGAGTGCTTTTTGAAATATGCAATCCAGAAATTGCTGTTTGTTATATGATAGTTTAAGACTCTAAAGTTTGGGAACTGATATGCAAACATTCAAATTTTATTACTCTAAAAATGCGTTTACTGTTAATTCATCGTCTAGATTAAAATGTACTGTGTATGGCTCATTTCACAAAATATGTACTGACTTCCTCATTCTGATCTGCATCCTATTTTACAACTTGACAAATTTATGTAGCCTGTACCATAGCAATAAAATCTCCTTTTTGATCATGCTCAACACTTTTGTGAATATAAATAAATAAATAAATGCTAGTGACATGACCATCGCCACATAATTGTCCCAATTTCTGAAAGGCCCTAAGAAAAGAACAATTACCGTCATTGAAGGGGAGACCAGAAACTAAGACCAAATGCTAATCACACCAGCTGTTTACGATAGTTTATGAGATTTTCATCTTGTATCCTGAGAAATGTCTTACAGCTTACAAACAACAAAGTTTGTCTCCTTTAAGTCTTGCATGATGACATTAGAATCAGTGAAGATAGTAAGAAAACGAATTACAACCCGGCTGTGCCGCCAACCCTTTTTTGCTTTAATTTATCCAGTGTTCTTTTCTAATTTTCTGGAAGCACACTGCCGTATAAGAAACAGAGGAAAAGTTTTACATAACGGAGAAATTTGGGGGTTATTACATGCATGCGTCTTTGACTGTTACTCTCTTTCTCCCAACATGTTTTCAAGACATAAATATGTCTTAACTTTACCAATAATTTCCATTAACCACGACCTTGCATTTATTTTCTTGTATTTTCCAAGCATTACGAACGAACATACGTTTCAACAACATTGGAAGACGATATGTCCTGCTTAATCCACTCTAATTCTTGGTTTATTTCAACCCCAGAACTAATCAGAAGTCTAGAAATTAGAAATATATTTGACGCTCATACTGTATCGGAATATTAGAGGAAACTTGCCAAATACTGCACCATACTGTGAAGTGTACGTCTTCCAAAGACTTTCCATGCAAAACATGGTTGTTGAATGCCTTTAATTTCATTTAAGAAAATTTTAATTGCATCTTAATATACCAATAAACTGTTCCTTATTGCAACACTGGCCTTTATGTAAATATGTATTTATGTATCAAACAAGTCGTGAACCAATTTATAGCCTTTTGTTAACAAGATTAATGACGGTAGAAAATTTGCGATTTGTAAAAATTGCTCAAGCTTCATGTAAATTGCCTGCACACATGTCAATGTTTGGTCAAATCGTTACAGGTTAAATTACAGCACCTTTATTACAGACAAAACCTTTTCATTCATCGTCATGCAAAATACGAATAACTTGCTACAATCACAATTTATACAGCGGTTGCCATCTTTGATCTACTCTTCTTCACTGCCACCACCAGCAGTTTTTGTTCTCTTTGCACACAACTGAGCTCCCGAAGGTTCTTCTCGCACCCTTTTGATGCCGCTGTCGCTGTTACGCTCTTTCTTTGATGAGACATCATGAGCATCCGTGGCAACGGTGGCGGTTCCTGAAGCTTCAGCGGCTACAGTTCCATCAGATGCTGCCACAGGCACTCCAGCAAAAGCAGATATATTCATGTCATGAGTTTTTTGAGCCTGTGTGCTGCAGTCACTGTTGTAACACTCCTCGTAAATTTCATGCATCGTAGCATCCGAATGAATCATTTCCAGCAAAAATTCTGGAAATAGGCCGGAAATGTCAATATCCTGCCGATCTGGAGTGGGCTGTAACAAAATATACAGAATTTTCGATTAAGAAATGGAGGCGCCGTAGACCAATTTTTATCACTTAAGTGGAAGCAATTACCGTTAGCCCCAAATTACTTAAAAATTCATCCTTTTCATTTGTATCCTCGACTTCGTCGCTCTGTTGGTCTTCTGGTGTGGTCTTTTTACACTCCAGTAACTTAAAGCAGTTACAGTTACTGTGAAAAGGTAAGAAATAGTGCAGCTAATTAGAACTAAATAAAACCATAGAACTAAATTGATGTTTACATAAGTATTCACATTTTGTGTACGCACCTAGTGGCTTCAAATCCCTTTTTGCCACATTTAAGCGATGTGTGTAGGACTCTCATAATCTGAGCAAAATTGTTTGAAAATTAAACAACTTAAAAGATGGTTTTTAAATAATCGTGAATCTTACGTTACGTTTTCCAGGTTTCAGTAGCCTGGTTGGTAGTAAAACAGATCACTAGAAAATTAATTCACTTCTGACTTGCACAAAAATTGATAATTTTTTCTTTGTCATGTATACCGGGTAGACGGCTAAAATCATGATGTCGCTTGACCATTTTGATTTTTGAACACTGATTGGGTGAATTCTCTTTTAAGTCTTTCTCCCCAGTCATCGTATAGCTAGCTGTGATGTTCTTCAAAATGGATTTTAGCCGTCTACCCGGTATACTGTGTACAAAACGTCGTTTCAGCTCAACTAATCTCTTCGCAAAATTCTGGCCTTAAATAATAATTTCGATCCCCAATCTCAATCTCGATGCAGTTTGTTTGTAACTGCTAAACCTGACAAAGTATAATTGTTCCGGTCTCCTAATGAATTGATTGATGCATTGTCCTTATTGTCTTAAAAAATTGCAGCAGCAAGTAACCCAATTTGTACTAACACAATATATAATGGTAATATTAACTATCAGCTTTCCATTATTTCTTCAAACTTGATATTCTTTTTTAATAATTATTGCTTAAAGGCTAAATACATAATAGGCCATTGAAAATACTTAAAATGATTTTTTGTTCGACGTAACATAAATTATGACAGTTGCAGTTGGCACTTTTAAGGCTAAATAAATATGTAAATACATGAAAGGATGTGAAAAGGAAGGAATAATATAAATATAAATATAAATGGCTGTTATTGTTATAATATTTATGATTTACTACTATAATTTTATCGCTCTAGAAGGCCGACGGTAGGATTGGCTGAAAACTGTATACAGACGTAACTTAGGGCGTAGATACCAAATAAACAAATTTTTAGTACCGCTGCCACTTCTACTTTTAAAGTTATCGCACTTGTAATCCCGCGAAATAACAATGTCTACGGAAAAAATGTCTACATTATTAATTGTATACAAGGGTAACTTAAAGAGTAGGGTCCGATTATGTTATCTCCAAGATGCCACCTCGTCACGTTTCGGAGTTATCGGGGTTGACCATCCTATGTACACCAATTGCCAATGCTTTTTATGATAATGTAATACTAAAGTTTTATCCAAAAATAGCCAAAATAGGTACATGGTAGAATTGGCTGAAAACTAGTGTACAGTGTAACTTGGAGAGTTAAATCAAACACTTTGAAATTAACTCCTTTTTAACTCAATTAAAAATAAACTATGAGCTAATGCATTTTTTTTGTTTTCCAACCTCTTGTCATATGGATGGCGTACCCTCATTTTTAAATAATGTTTGTATTTGACTGTCTTTAATAAAACACAATAATAATAAATAATAATAATAAAGGTTATGATTGTACCGGTTTTATTATGCAGGACAAATGTTTGTTCAATGATCATGTTAATCTGAACCTTTGTCAATAGTTTTTCTTACATTTTGAAGATAGCTTTGTGAAGTCAATTGTAACCGCTAATACCCAATGTAAAAGTAGAACAAATGATTGCACATAATTTTGTTTATTTTTAATCCCCAATGGGAAGGTAAAAAGTTGGACGAAGTTTCTTTGTGTTTTGACCACCTGTTTAAAACGTCATAGTTTATCCACTGCGGAATGTATTTATCTAAGTTGAATGTATCAATACGAGATTGAGGTCATGCAGTAATCTGGAGGAAAGCTGCATGACATATTCTACTTAAACATTTTTAGTATGTAAAATTTGTATTTTCCAAAAGGTATAAGACTGTTGTGCTCTTTTGAAGAACTGAAGTATAAAAAGGATGGCAGGATGATGCTTTTGGTAAAAAATTGTAGCAGTACTTACCTGGTTGCAAAAACTGAAGGCTTAATAATACACAAATTGCGTGATATGAAAAACTTTGTCATCCGATCCGATTCAGATGGTGGAGCCCCGGTTCTCGGTTTTACATGCTGGGATTACCATGCTTCCTTCGTGTAGCATAGTCAAAGAAGGCCTTCTCTTGAAGGTGAATGTGGTCAAAATCGATAGTTTTTTCAGAGATAAGTATTGATTTTTCAAATTTTTTTTCCAAATAACTAAAACTTAATTTGTGCATGTTAACGACAGTTGATGTTGCAAAACGCTACCGATTTTAACCATCAACAATTTTTTTCCTTGGATTGTGAGTAGTGATGATGGTATATGTATAGTATGTATGGATTCGGTTGTAAAGTTAAAACAATTGATTGATTTTGTATACGACCATTTGTTAAAATTATTGTTAAAAGAGAATGAGAGATTTAAAGACTTACTATCCATACATGCCATGTGCTGA
>JAHZMZ010005443.1:0-14101 GCA_027743805.1 Lepidocyrtoides sp. E14
GTAGTAGTAGTAGTAGTTAGTCGGTAAAGGTCGGCTTGTCGGCATGATCATGAGAAAGCATCAAACACAAACAGAAAAAGTGTGTGCATTTCACTGCACAAGAAGGAAAAGTAAGCAAGACAAGCAGGCAGGCAGGCACTAACCTTGTATCAATAACTCATGCTGAGCTGATGAAAATAAGAGAATTTGATTAAAATTGAACCCTTTCTTATTTTGGCGTGAACTCACTAATTTGCTCTCCGGTGGTGTGGCCCTCTGCTTGTATTCTCTTTTAGGATGCTCCAGGGAGGAATCTATTATGTATATTGTTCCACCACCACCACCGCCGCCACTACGGATTTTGTACCAATAATAATTTTAAAACGCTACTCCAGCATTATTGTTTGGAGACGATATTATATAGGTACTGCAGTGAGAAACTGAGAATAAATACTGTGTATTTGTACCCACTTATTAAAAATGAAAACGTTCAATTAGTTTAAAAACCTTAAAGAGGGAATTAATTTTTTCCAAATAAAGAACGAGTTTTCATTAAACTCATCTTTCTTTTCTTTGTTTATATAACAGCTTTATATAAAAAATATATAATTTCTGTTCATTTTAAATAAAAGTACACTACAGACCGTGTGGACACCGAGAGGAGGCTGTTCACAGTAAGTGTAGTACTTAGTTTGTGAAGAGAAAAAAAGGAAAATGTAGAAAGACATTGAAAGACGAGAGATGGCCAACTGTACGAAAAAAAATCCACTAACTATCAATAATAACACATATTACACTACTGCTATCAATTCACTCACCGTAACAATAGAACTTTATAAACTTGTATGTTGTAGTAGTCAACCGACAAAAGCATCAAGGGTTGGCAGCAGATTTGACCGATTTGTGATGTAGATTTCCAAGAAATCGTTATTTACGACTTACTCAACTAGAATGAACTCCACCATTGGTAGTATATAGTAGCATTAAAAAATAAAGAAGAATACCTACACACATCTATCTATATTTTATCACCATCTTCCATCATCATCATGTGAGAAGAATTCATGCAAGAAAACGTTATCATCGTTTGAAAACGAAAATCATTAGTTTTCTTTTCTACCAAACGAGAGAAAAAGATGAATATATATATATTATGTATGGAAAGAAGAGAAGATCTCTCTCTTTTGTATTGTTTGTTATACTACAAAGTTTGTCTACCTGCTGCAACTTGTCTGCTGCAGCAGTAGAAAAAAAGGTGTTTAAGAAGCCAAGTGGACGGTCACGGTTTTGCATTGATTAACTTCTAAATGGTAAATAAATATGTGTACACATCTTACATAACTGCCGCGCCACCATTACCCTGTCCATTAGGATTACATTGAAGTTCAGGAGGTTCTTCTTGTTACTTATTACCAATGTGGGAAAAGGAGGAAAAAATATCAGTGTGGCATTTCACAGGTTGTTGCTGCTGCTTATTCTTATGATGATGATGATGATGATGACGGCGGTGGTGTTGTCATGCATTGCCCACGCATGGGTCTTATCAAACTCATGACATTTAACAACGGAATAATTACCTGAATAACGTGACTACAAGGAGATAATTGAAGTAGATTTGTGCACGCTTGTTGGTGTTGTGAACTCTGTGCGTCCTTTTTGCCGATGCCTATGCAATTATTTACCTATCTGCCTATTCTTTCCTTTTCTACACTAAAGCAAGAAAGAAGTAAACTAGCTTTCTGGTTGTGTAAAGGTCGAACTCTTCTGCCATTGGTAAAGTATATTTACACTTTTAATAATAATAATGAAGAATCTGATAGAAAAAAAATGGTAAAAGCTGTGTTGTTATCTGTTTACCATTTGCTTATTATAATCGGTTGTCTTTATAGACTGTTGGCGGAACATGATAATTTTTTTTGCATTTGTGTTTTGATCTGATACGTGTGTGTGTTCTTCAAGGAAATGTACAGTGCATTATTGTCGAGCATGTTTTTTTTCTTCTGTACATGACATTCTACCAGAGACCAGCATAATATCATGCATTTTAAGATAGATGGAGAGAGAGAGAGAGAGAACAGCAGTAGAATATTAAATACTGGCAACATTCCAGCAGCAATAAAAAATAAATAAGTAACTGGCGATGAGCGGTTGTTGTACGACGAGTACTACTACCACCACCACCAGTAGTAGTACTTCTACTGGGAGCTAATTTTGTCGTCGTCATTTTATTTATTGCGTGATATTATTCCCTATGGCCATTCCTACGCGTCATAATTATTGCTATCATCCCTAACAGAGAATTTACTCTTGTGCTAAGTGATGTTTGCACTTTGCTTTGAGAAGAATAACGATGATGACGATATGTATGCATGCACACACACACTTACATTGAGGAATTTGTAGATTTATGAGTTTACTAAAACCAATCAATGTTATAACAAGACAAGATATCAGTCTCTTGTGTGTGTCTATGTGTGTAATGAAGGGGAATCCCTGTGTATTGTCGGTATGCATATAACTAAATACCGTTTTTTATGGATTGTGATAATTTTAATTGCAATAATCATTTTGGTCAATATGTTTTTTATTATCGTACTTGCGATTGTTTCTTGTTTCAGTTTCCGACATGCATGTCAGGTTAATTGTTATTAAAACGGAGCTCAGTCAGATAGAGAATAGTAATAAAAAGGGAGGCTGTGATTGTTTGTTCATTGCTTGCTGTGAAGTTGATGGGGTATTAAAAAAGAGACTTAATTTGTAATGTAATATATAATGATTGACTAAAGCTGATTGTTTGATCCACCTCTCTACTCACAATTACTACTACCTTTTTTATATAAAGACACGACCACACATTACGATCAGAAATGAAAACTTTGCTGATTTATAACAAAATGTACGTTTTTGTAAAATTGTGCATTGTACTTGTTCTCCATTTATGTACAAAATTTAGGAGAAAAAAAAATATTTGGACAACTTCCGTTCACCAACTTCACTTACCACATACACGGCCAAGGTATTCAGGTACATAATGACAGAAACAATGTATCGTTTACTAAACTAACAAGTAAATTAAATAGGAATGACTTTTCATCTTCAAATTATGAATAAATTTTATTTGATAAAATCTATCAGTCCGCCTTGTACGACAAATTATTTGACAAACTTATTGACAATCGCAAAAGTAGTGGGTCGAAACGTGAATATATCATCACATAAATTATGAATTTAGTGCAGTTTCGTATTCAACCAATATTTTATGACTGATATGGATGAGCCATCAGCCGTTCTTAAACATTGTTACTAACGTCATCATCCTTTTTACAGTGAAAAGAAATGACTTGTAATAAACAACAACGAAATTAAATTATAGGATCTGAAGCCTTGTTTGTTAATAGTATTGACACAAATTATTTTTTACGAGTTTGCTTATTTCAGCTGTTTATCAGCATACAGCAATCATTTTATGTGCGTTGTGTGCTGTATGTTCTGTTTTATCAACTACTTACCTTGTGGCTGAATTTGTGCACTGTAGAGATATGAAATGATAAGAGTACACAAAAATTATTTCAACAAAACGAATTGGATTGAAGGTTATAAAAAAAAGTAGAAAACAAACGGTAGGATGCTGAGCTGATAATAATTTAATAATATGATTATCATCGTTGTTGTTTTATGTGTATAGTTTGTATATTTACATTGTCTGCTTTTTGTATCAATGATCTTGTCAAAAGTTTTCATAAGTCTTGGTTGGTAATTATGGCCTGAGATCTAAACCCTAAAAGTCGTAAATCCATAAGTACCAATGAATCCACAAGAAGGCAGAAAAAAAATCAGAGCAAAATTTTATTTATGAAGGCATCAGCTATGTGTAAATTGTAATAAATTATTACACCTTGATATAAAAAAATCCTAAGGGAGAAGGATGAATCACTAAAAGTTTTGGAGGTGGAGGTGATGTTGGTAGTAGAATTGGTGCTTTTTACATTTCCATCTCTTTTTAGCAACGTAAAACTTCTCAAGTTACACTAGTGTTTATATACAAGTAATATATGCTGTTTGATTATACAGTGATTTGTGTATGTCTTTATAATCCACTTATCTGATTGAAGCAATTAAGTGCTCTAATATGTAGACAAAAAAAGCCCACGTCTTATCAACTCAAGCCAATCGTCTTTTGAAAGCAAACAATAAAAACAAACCAAAAATGCCTTTTTTTATTCCCATGCAAAGTAACAAATCATAAAAAGTAAATCTCATCGTTAACCAAAAATATTCCATGCGTTGTTGTCTGCTCACTTCTGTGTGTAGCACTTAAACTGACTGAATATTTTGCTTGAAGGAGGATGTCAATAATGGCCAAAATATTTTAGAGAGTGAGCGGTCGAAATGTTGTAAAATAGATAGACAGGGTTAGCAAATTAGCAGGGTTACAATTTACAATCATTGAATGTGTGAAAAAATCCCATTGTTTATTTTTTAATGAAGTAATGCATTTTAGCAAATGATTTCAAGCCCTTGAGCTGATGAATACGGTGGTGGTGGTGGTGGTGATGATGATGATGTCATTAACTCATCACCCAAAATTAGTCTGCCATTTTACTTAGACGGGGATGGCAAATTAATGCAAGTATATAGTAACGGCTTATTATTATTACTGAGGTGTGACTGTGTATGAAGTATTCTTAAAAGTTTTTATTTCTTATCTTACTTTTGGTTAGTAAAGTCTACAGTAAAACAGTGCAATAACGATAATTACAGAGGACTATCATTGTATCCTGTACATAAACGAGATTACAATTTTTATATTCTTTCGAAAAAGACGGAGTTTGTGTTTTAAATTAAGTGTACAGTAATGAGCAACACCAGCAGAGTGTTCATGTAGCCAATTAGCAGGCAACAGAAAAGTCATGTTTTTTTAAAAAAAAAAAGTTCAATCGCAAGATCTAATCTTTAGGTGAATTCAAAATAAAGATACAAACTTTGCCTTGGACGATGAGTAGTTTACTGCATTGTATTATTCTTTATTTTTTCTGGAGGACATGACGTGTGTCCTTCTTCCGTTTGAAGTATTCTTTTCTACAGTAAGCAAAACAAGCATTGCATTTGCCATTACACCGCATCCAAAACGGATGCCATAAAGTACAAAAAGAGCATGTTGATGATAATAAAATGAGATTCTGTTTAAGTCTGTCGAGAAAATTTGATATTTCCTCTCATATTTTTTATAAAAACCAAAATAACAAACTGCAACAAGTATTTGAGCTGCATTTCTACTGAAATGATAACAATGAGAAAAAATATAAATGTATCATCACCATCACCATTTTTACCTTTTTTTCAAGAAAAAATTGTTTTAAAATTTCAAAACTCTTTTTCAGTGTGACGATGTTTTTAAAATAAGTGTTAGAACATAAAAATAATGAATAATGATAATAACGCGTGGGAGTACTATCATTAGAGATGTTCTGGGTAAAAAAAAACTAGGATGTAGACCAAAATTGCTCTTCGTCTCCTTCTTCTAGGTGAACACACGGACAAGCTGTAATCTACAAACAAGCGACTATATACTTGTCCCTACATGCGAAAAATGTGGAGAAGAAGAAGTAGTGAAAAATGAGAATGATAAATGTGTTGAATTATCTTAACAACTAATCATATTAACACACATCTTGTTAGCATCCTATCCAAGTGCACATCCTTGCTCGATATATTATTTGCTTTGTATGTGCTTACCTTCGTTTTTTTACAACTGTAGCCTGTCTGTACTCCTTCATGTCCATGATAAAAAAAATTACCCACTACTAGGTACCCATAATATTGCACTTGTGGTGGTGTGCATATTACACCGCTCGCTTACAAACTAAACACACTTTACAATACATAATGCTAAATTGCGTTTTAAACACTCTCTGCTGACTATATACTCGACACAATATACATACACGAATCAAGTAGGCTATTATTAATAATATTATTACGGATGCTGGTGTGATTTATTCATTTTTTTCATGTATTCATTTTAAAACTTTGCTGATAATCTAAAATAGAACATTCCATACTAGTTTTTCTCAACTCTGACGAGTAATTATCCTCATCATCATCATTATCATCATGCATATAGTGCATGTATATATAGCAGAATAAATGTAACCACTAACTGCTTCGGCATGGCAGGCCAAGATGTTCATTTTATCTAGTTTTTTTTAGCTTTTTTCTAACTTCTTATCTGTGTGTGTTTGCTATTTCTTCTAGTAGTCTGCACAAGACAAACTTCAACAAGATGATATCGATGTGCAATGTAAAGGATATCTACATACATCAGTAGTGCAGTTTTTTGTGCATTGAAACAACAAATAGTGATAGGAACTTATAAAAAGAAACAAGCTCGTTTGGCTTCAGCTGCCAATTAATATTATACATGGTTATCAACGATGGTGTCTTACTGTGAAAAAAATATAAATGCTAATTATGCTCGTAAAGTAGCAAGAATGACTAATCTGATATGAGCAATTTCTGTCAGCAATTGTGTTGATAATCGGTACATGAGTGCAACTTAAAATGAATAATTGCAATTATTATTACTCTGCGTATTTAAGGATAATAGTGACTTTTTTACCAACATCAGTGCTACTCGCGGTGTGTGGGGTTGGCATTTTTTTTATGTAGACGCATTTAGGAAAAAATGGTAAATAATTATCTTTAAACATTGTTCTTTATGATACTACTGCTATTATTGTAGAAGTGGATTATCAGCATTATTATTATTATTATTACTATAAATAAAATGTAAGTAATATTTGCTGTCATACTTATATTTATTATCGTTTTATTTTATGAGAGAGGTTGGTAGTGGAACACACATTTAATAGCAGTAGTAGTGGAACAGGGTAGGTACATATATATGCACACTAAGAAGAAAAAATTAAAAGCTAAAGTAGTTTGCAAGCAAAGCAAGGAAATGGCAAAGTGTATAGGTAATAAAAGCACTTTTAACAATAATTGTGATTTTCTAGATTAATAGACTTTTTAACGAAAGGTGTTCTGTTATTATTATTATTGCTGTATATTATAGTACTGCTGGCAATTAGTGGTGCCATTATATTCAAGACCTGTATAATTTTTTTGAGGACATTTATCTTATTGACTCGTGTACAAGATTTACATAGATCAACAATGCAACATGTGTGCAGACTACTAGTGTAGTAATATATTTGCAGAGAATAAAAATAAAATGGACAGGATAATGGATGCTGAGTGACAGGCGTCATGATGTAGGTCTCTCTCTCTCTCTAGTCGTCTCAATAAAAATGATGAAGGTATATTATCCTTCTAGCAGAAAGTTGGTTTGTAAAATAAATTATTCCATTTATTTTTTCAAATTGCTTTATGAGCATAATAACTTGTGTGTGTGTGTGTGAATGCAAAAAAAACGACTACCTGATCAACTATTTTCTACCTATATATTGGCAAAACATTATTTAAAAAGCTCAACGTGCCTTTGTGAGTATCAGGCGTGTTCATCTTATGTTTTATAAAGTGTTAGCAAAACGGTACGATTAGTGCGTTGAAATGAGGTCTTAATTGTAATTTGCAATAAAATTTGTAATTCATGCTATTATCTCTACCTAAGCAGTATTGCGCCAAATGAAATTAAATGCCAACATGCACAAAAGAATTTTTTTTTGCACAATCAACAAAAATGATATGATCCACTACCACCACCACCGCACCACACTGCTATATATACAACATACAATGTCTATATAAAAGTGCTGCATTTCATATTTTTTAAAGTAGTTATATTAAGTATGAAGCAGCTTGAACTAATAATAATTAAAAATGATTACCAACAAATCCTAACTGTAATTATCGTTTGCTAAATAAATAAATATTTTGTTATTATTGCATACTTACAACAGTTTAAAGTCATATTAATAATAATGCTGATTGTACGCATTACAGAGATACATGAAAAAATGCACAACAAAACAAGTCTCTGGACTTCCCCCGAGCTTCCCATGTGAAATCAAAAAATGATTGTTTGGTGGTAGTAGTGATATCAGTTTAACGAGATGTAGTTTTTAATTGGATCCTGTGTAAGATTGACTTGTGATTGTCCATCTTTTCATTCATAACATGAAAGCGATAAGAATAGAACCAGAACCATTGAGCAGAATGAATGGTTCATACCCGTTGGCAGTTAACCCATCTTCCTTACGTTTTCCTTTTTTTCATTCTTCTCTGTACGATTGCAACCCTGATAGTTTAACATCTTGTCTGGTTTACATTTTTATGGAAACTTGGGGCTATTCATGTAGATGTATGCGTATATAATATGTATCTATAAGTTAGGTACTTTAGTCGTGTATCTCTATTTTAATCTCTATAAAGCCAAAAAAAAAATTACTTCATTCAACAACTCACAAAATCGCCATTCATTCCAATCATCAGTGCATACATATTTTAAGTGCATTAAAAAAGTCCTCAAAAAAAGTTAGTCCCAGTAGTAGTCACAAAAAGCATATTCTAGCATTAGTGCCATTCAAATATGCATGTTTAACATGTGGTGTCCCCTAATAACAATATTTTATCTGCTGGTAGCATTCTATATAAATTATACACAACACTCATCAACCAACTACTTTTACTCAACTTCAGTTCATATTTCCATCTGGAAAAGAATAAGCTGCCTGAAAGAAAACTTGATTTTTTTACCTGTCCCCACAATTTGAAAAAGCAGAGTGGTTATGGATTATGTACACAAGAAGGGGTATTCACATAAAAATTTATTACCTCACCTCACCACTAACTTAGCACAGACGACTCAACTAGCACCACCACCACCAACAGCAGCAGCAGCACCAGTAGTAGTTATAGTTTATGTATGAAAAAGCCGGATCGGTTTGGCCGAGAATAAAAACGTATAAAACTTCAACTGCCTTCATCATCGAAACAGCAATAATCATAACATGCAACTTGTTGTACAATAAAGTGGCTGGCCCGACACAGCCTAGGAGTAATATATCATGGACAAGGGCAGGGTTTTAAAAATATACTACATAATATGATGTAATGTAACCGCAACCCTGGTTTGGTTTACCTATATAAATTCATCTTTCTAAATGTGCACACACAAAAAAAACAACCGTATTTTTATAACAGTGTGGTATTGTAATATGTTTGCATGTTTGCCAATAGGGACTACACTGCTGGGTTATTTTTTTTACCTTTTTACCACCTCTATACTAACCAATATGTGGTCTACTCTTCTAATAATGTTGCTATTATTATGATGGAGACTCTACTCTTCACAAAATACAAATGAGAGGGCAAAGTGGGAAAATGCTACTAAAGTGAATCCATCACTAGACATATCAAGACAAGTCAGAAATCTGCTCAGTATGCATAAAGCAATATTATTCCTTCGTTTTAAAAAATACTTTTCGTTTTTCCTTTTGAGCTTCTAAAAGTTTATTCCAGTTTTTTTGAAAAAATGACCCTGTTTATGTTTTATTGTAGATACTAATGATGAACAACATGGCTTGCTAACGACTTATCATAATATACCTACATGTAAGAAAACATGTATGCTCAGAAAAAAACAAGAAAAAATGCTCTTATCATCATCAGCATGTCTGTTAAATCTGGGAAATTTTATGAAAGCTCAAATAACTCTAACATGTTTCAGAATAAAATAATTGATAATAACAAGAAATGGTACAAAACGAGTCGTTCTATAAATATGTTATGATGGAAGATGTTTAAGTGAGATTAGTGCGTGTGTGCAGTGTGCACTTATTCAAAATCTTCCTTTTTTGTATAGGTGTGTGTGTGTACCTATTTTACTTGCTGTAAAGTTATTGTACCTACTACTACAATTTGCGAAAAAAAACCGGGCATGTATGTACCTATGCACGTATGAAATGAATCCGTATCTTTTGTTGATTAACTTGTTAGTTTTCAGCGGGCAAGAATTAGTTTCCATTTCGTTTAATGGTTTGCTCAAAAGCTATTTTTATTTTTAACGAAGCAACGTTTCAACTTTTAATCGTAATAATAATATCTTTCTGCGCATAATAAAATTGTCACTAGATTCGTCACATATTAAATCAAGTTGGGTGTGTGTGTGGTGGTAGAAAACATTTTGTACTAAAAAGTATTTACATTGTTATTACTCGTGAAGGATCGTAAATAATTTTATTAGATTTATAAGGAAATGCTAGTAAAATTTTTTATTTTTTTATTTTTTGCACAATAATAGCAGTACCGGGCATTATGATACGATGGATGATGATGTAAAAGGGTATTTAGGTATTTATTTTTATTTAACTTTTCATGGGATCATAAGGTGAATGATAAATCAGTGGTATGAATCTTGATAATGGCTAGCACTTTTTATGACACTTCCTTGAAATCCTATCTATCTTGTAAGCACCGAGCGTAAAGGACAAGAATAAGTTGCTGCATGGTTTGCTTTACTGATTGATTGCTATATGGACACGCAGTGCTGAATTCGTATACATTGTATATCTCAACACTACTACTACTACTACTGCTGTAAAAAACATCAGCAATTTTTCAGCAAGCAAGCGCCAACAATTTTTATTAGCTTCTTGTTATTTTACCAGACTATTAATAAAACATAATGTGCTCTTCACTTTCCGAAATGATTATAGGTATGTGTGAGGAGGAGAAGAAAAAATGAAAAAAAAAAATCATAAAATGTTTCTTACGTGTTTCTCCCAGTTTTTTTTTTATAAATGTCTAGCAAGCCATAACATTCATCTTCTTAAGGTGTACCCCCTGTTTAACAATCATCTTAAATATATTACGTAGCTATAAAAATTTGCGTTTGATTTAAAGAGCTTGAGCGGCCCCGTTAATAATCATGAGAGTAGTTGGTAATGGGAATTTTTATGGATTATGTACACTTTTAAGTACAGTATGGTCATTTGTTATTTACGTAGCGTTGAAAACAAGACTCAAGTGTCTATTACTCATTTTCGTTGATGATGATGACTTCCCTTCTTTCTGTCTGTTGCTGCCAGAGTTTGAGTGCGTGAATCATTGTGTCTGACATCAGTGCGAAAAAAAATCTATGAAGTAATAAATAGGTACAAGGCCCACAAAGTGTAAAATACAACAGTAACTATTATTGCTTTGCAATGATAATAATGGGATTCCTTTTTAAAAAAGGAAAAAAAATAAAGTGTACTTAAATAGCAACATTGTTGTAGCGTCTGATTGTTGTGCTAGGGTTGTAAGAAGTATGTAGTTTCAAAGTAAAAAAGCTAATTGCAAATTGAGAGAGAAGCATATACATATGTATGTTATTATTATGATTATTAGTATAAACTCTCGGGTAAAATTGCATGTTCACTTGTGAATAAAGTGAAATACTGTTGCGTTTTACGACTTTTTCGTGAATTTTATGAGTGTCTCCCACCTGGCATAAAACACCTTTCTGCTCGTATATCTCACAGGGAAATCGTAAATGAGTAGTGAGGATAATAGGTACATAGGTATTTGCAATAATATTATTATTGCAATATGTTTAGGTTGTATAACATCAATGTAATATATGTATATACCTACACTCTGTCATATAATACGTATTTATACTTACATTCAATTTTTCATTCATTACGCGTACAATTATCATCATCAGCAAGAAAGCAGAAAAAATACGAAAAGGAAAGAAGGCAAAGTGAAGTAGTAAGAGGATTTTTTATTACCATTCCATTATCGCAACAAGGCCTGTTTCTCCTTCGCAAGAAGTAAGTGGAAAACTACATACATGCGTATATACTTTTTCATATGGCTAGCCAGCCACCATATTATACCACCACCAACATCACCCACTACTACTACTACTACACCAAACCACCAGGGTTGCTTCTGTTCACATCATACTCACACATCAAAATTTTTTGGCTACTGGTTTTCCCATCATCAAACACTTACCTTTTTTTCACTGATTGCAACTAAATTTTTTTTCTTTCTCATTAAAAATGTGTCAGTGCTTATCTTCTACTTGAAATCTGTGCAGGCATTGTTTCAAGAGGAAATTTTTGGAATGAAAAATAATACAATTGTTGCAAAGAATAAAAAAAGATGAATGAAATATGTGTAGGGATGTAAATATGTGTGTACGGTCGGTGAATGATTAATTCTTATCTTAACTACTGATTTCCGTAGAACATCTTGCTTGAAAAGCAAACCAGACTGTTTGATGATAGTAGTGGAAGAAGCCGAGGAAAAAAAAGGTAGTGGTCTGATGATCGGCTGTGCGATGTGGTTAATTCGTTTTTAAAGGTGCTGTAAATTTGTGCAACTACAATTATACATTTGTAGCGTATAGTATTACATTACAATTGGGAACGGATGATTATTCGAGGTAGAATGAAAAAAAATCGAATTTTACATTTGATTTTTTATTGCCTTTACTAATTCCAAGAGATAATATACATATAAGTTTAGATGGCGTGCTTAATTAATAATAGGCATTCATTGCATCAACAATCATGCACCACCACCGACGAGGAAATTTTCATGGACAGTGAGCCGGAACTGTTTGGATTATAGAACAAGTAGTTATTATGCTGATTATTTCTGTTTTTCAATATTTATTCCAGCTCGTTGACCGATTACAAAACAATAACATAATAATAAAAAGGCGCATATCGCATCCACTCGGTTGAGCTTCTGGAAGAGCGATGAAAGTATTCTGGTGTAATGTGAATAAATGAGAGTGATATAAATGCATGAAAAAAATGTTTGCTCATGTGGAAATGAATATATAAACTTACGTACGGAATGAGTTGGTTCCTCCGTAGCTTATCTGACAAAATTGACGCTCCTCCAAAAAAAGAGAGCAATGGCAAAATGCCGCGTACATATATATAAAAAAATAACTCGGTTGTGTACGTATTTTGTATGCTTTAGTGCATGTTGGTGAATGGAAGTGTAGAGATGAATTCTCCAGAGAAAATATCTCTCTCTCTCTGTGACTGACTGAGTTTGTCTGTTATTCTGAATGAGCAAAAAAAGGGGGCGAGAACAGAGAAACGAGATGAGTAGAACAGAGTTTGAGCATTGGTGGCAGTCTTCCGGAACATGGCTATAAAGTCAAAATGCTGGATTACTGATATTGCTACAACATAAAGCACACACACACACACACACGCAGTCTTGCAGAGAGAATAGGCAGAGACAGTATGCGTATCTCTTATTCACCACACCATACCACAACGAACGGTATGTTTTTTTTCGACCAAACCATACAACACTGAACTGAACACACACACACACTCGTTTCCCTCACCCTTCTATTTTTTACAGTTTGTCAACTCCCGTAAAAGATTCACAAGCCCACCACCACTACGCAACGAATATCATGGTGGCTTTTTTAGATGACGATGATGATGATGACGGTTTTTCGTTGCGTTACGAGCAGCAAGCCTGCCTCTCTTGTTACCTATCCTTTCATTCCTTTTCATCATCAAACATGACGTCAAAAAAATACTTTGCTAACTTTTCTCTTCCTCACTTTTGTCTCTCCGCGTTATTGCCTCATCTCATATCTCTCTTTCTTTCTAACCGTTACATGGTATCGGTTTCACTTTCATTTTGTTCCTATCAAAAAATGTCACACATAAGCATACCTTCTACTTTACTATGTCTATATATACCTACGTATATATTTATATAGAATTCTCTTTACAACATTTTTTTTATTTCTCTTCGTTTCCAAATCCAGTTAATAAATTTAGCAAGCAAGGGAGCTAGCTACTGGAGTGTGTGATGGAAAAAAAGGGTTGTGTTATTACAACAATCATCGAACCCGAATAACCCCGACGGAACCTTTTTGCCTTTTTAACACTTGTATTGTATCAATGCACACATATATCCGATTGTAATTTACTTTTTTTTTCTCCACTGTCTTCTTTTGTCTTTTATAAAAAGATATACATATACCATGATTTCTAGTAAATTACAACTTTTTATCAGCTTCACTTGCACTTATTGAGGAAACCCCTACAGTGTATGTGTACATTCATCAAATCCCTATTTCATTTCACTTTGAATTTTATTATTATGATTATCATCATCATCATCA
>JAHZMZ010005444.1:0-12433 GCA_027743805.1 Lepidocyrtoides sp. E14
TGAGATGGTGTACAAGGCCCCTAGAATGCTTTAAAATGTAGAAGGCTGGAAAGGCTTCGGTTGGAAGCCATGGCGCATCTGCCATTTCGTCCCGTAAAAAAATCGGTATTCACCGTTTAGATATCCTCCATCCTCATAACGATAGAGAATTCTTGGTAAATACTTATCACAAGTAGATATTGTTAAGTAATTTATTATTACGGTTAAAGAACGATAATTACCAACAACCCAACTGATCTCACGTTCTCAATGATCATTATCAACACATAACACCATCAACTATCAGACGCTTTTTGCTGAGTCAGCAGTCTATTTTTCAAGTGGGAAGTCTGTCCTCCCTCGGTCGTAGGCCGTAGCACTACAAAATCCACATTCACTTACGAATAGTAGATGTGATATGTGAATGTGTTACAGGACACTAATGAATAATGCGAGAACTAGTGAAGGAGGATGCGATGACTACGAAGGAGCGAGCGCTCTAAAATAAAAAATCTGCATTGCTCCATTTTTCATTATAGAACCCTCGCTTCTTCGTAGTAGTCGTCTCATCGTCCTTCGGGTCCTTCACAACGTCTGGCATTTCTTAACATCCAGTAAAGTGAATCTGCGCAGAAGCGCTGAATACAAACACCATGGTATCTTCTTTAATAAAAGTTTCAGATACCCCTTCACAAACATTGAATTTCCACAGAGTCATAGAGTCAGATATAGTCAAACCAGAGAATGCATAATATACACGGTGGTGATACGATTCATGCATTTGTCCACCTACGCCTTGCAGTTTGTTTTCAGTTTTATGTTGGCTATAAACCGACCTTTTAGCATATTGTTAGTATCCTTTCTAGAACGCTTCGAATGTATATCTAAGGGATTATTCTAAAAGAAGGTCACGCCTTCAGCTGGTGGGAGGAGAGGGATTCTAGTGTTAATTAAGTGCTCTATCTTGCAATGTTAAAAACCTGGGGGACGGCTTGTCTGAAAAAATTGATTTTTTTGCGTGACGTTCTTTTTGACTAGACCCTAAGAAATCCCTGAATTTTTCCGCCTGATGACGTTAACCCCTTAAGTTACTGTTACTTGAATACTTGTATTTCATTTTGCTGTGTGGTGTGGTGTGCGGAATCCATACTATGGAATATGGATGCACGATCGAACATCAATGCCTTTGAAAATGGAAATTCTTGATAAAGTAGCAAAGGGATGGGCAAATATGTAAGGAACTACCGTCAAGTGGAGAAAGAGGTCTCACCGAAATGGAAACGATGAAGATAATAAATGATAATAAGTGCTTATGCATGTAAGGACTTCATTTTTATCTCAACAGTAAGAAAACTAGGTTTTTGTCTATATCCCGAGCTGAGTCTATTATTTAGTCTTTTTCTTCTCATCTCTTTCATACTACGCGCAGTGCGAGACTGGAACTACACTTCTCTATTGTTCTGTAAAAGTGCTTACTCCAGTGTTGCATTGATTACAAGCTAAACTGTGGAATATTTGGAATGCATAAAAGTGTGCTTTGCTCTTTAGTAGGTAAAGTACAGAGGAATTGTACGACAATAACCACCTACAACAACTGAAATAATTGTGAAGTCTGTTTCGAATATCGAAAGTTTTCTGTAGGCTTTCCGCAAAAATTCTTTTACCTCTAACCTATAAGCAGAATATTATATTATATCTACACTATAAAGCAATTGCATATTATGTTCTTTAGAAAAAGTCTAGAGACTTAAATTTTTTACTGCATGACTATTGCCCGTAATTATGACTATGCATGTTTGATACACTAATTTTTCATAAAAATGCCTTTAATACAAGGCTTCAAATCATACACAATTTATAATATTAGGTAAATAAATGCTGGCTCATTTATCAGTTTTACTCAGTACTCTACATGAACAAATATTGAATATTTTTATTTAAGTTTATTACATAATGATCGAATGCTTCAATTTTGTATTTTTATTCAAATAAGTACAAACTACAAATAACTTTCTGGAAAAAAAGGTATTTCAAATGTACGCACAACAGTCAATCGTTAGTTCAAAATTTGAACTAATGGTCTGCTTTGAACTAATTTGAAATCACAAAATATTGTCTATAACATGTAACGGATAATGTGATTGATTTAGCTTGAGAAGAGCCAACATTTAAAAAAAAATTTCGTTGATTATAGCAATAAATTGGTTGTACTGTGATAATCGCAATGCACAATGAACTCATCATCACATTAATTAGCCGGTAGTATGTATTGCAAAGGTAGCTCCAATAATAATGCGGTGAGAGTTCGCATCGAATCCACGTTTGCTCATGTATTTGAAATACAAAATACACACCATTTGTTTTTGAAATACGTATTTAAATACATTTTGTATTTGTATTGGAACTATTGGAACATGACTGCCACTGTGGTAGTACCAGCAGCCTCCTTTCAGCAGTGTAGTGTGTGGGGGGAATAGAGAAAAGCAAAAAAGTGCCACTGCAAATTCTTCGTTACTCTCTGCCGTGTCCCTGTGTGTGGCCTACTTATTTCCTTTCTCGTGAATATGTTGAATGATAATATTATTTAAATCTAGTATGAGCTTTCAATTTCATCAGCGTTAGTTAGTTGGCAAAACAGTCTCAAAGACAGTCAAGTTTTGTTAATGACTTCTGGCTGAACTATTTTTCCATAAAACTAATAGCTGCACGCGGACGAGAACATTTGAATACTCAATGGAAATATTTATTTTCAGACATTGAAGACTGCCCATTAGTAGTGCTAGATGAGGAATTTTCTGTGATGGTTGATGGATGAGTATCACTCATGTGCTATTGCAATGGACATTTAACATTCCTTTTTTTGATATTTGATGTATTTATTTGCTATATTTTGTGCTTCTATCTATGCTGTACACTTTTACGACCTGTTAGAAATTGCAAATTAGTTATAGTTTTACAAGAGCTGAATCGTAAACTAAAATCACTGTTTTACATTTTATTTTAACAGGTGCACTGATTGCATACGAAAGCTCAAGTCAAGTAGAAGAATAATTTAATTTTGGCCATTTAAAGAAATGCAGTGATCAGCAAAGCGTTCGAGTGTCTAGACGTAGAAGCAAAGCTGCTAACTGTTTGTTAGCGCCAACCAGAAGATGAATATCGCTAATGATAACCCAGGTGAAGTACAACGGTAAGAAGGAATCATTTTTCAGGGAAGTGAGTGGTTGTATGGATTAGTATGACTTTATAGCTTAAAAGTGAATATTTATTAGCTCCAATCAATCATTTTGTTTATCTCTAAATAGTCGCTGTTTCGAGCAAGAGACACAGATGGAGGTTGTTTCCGAGCCGAATGAAGTCAGACAGAAAGTTTTGCATGGTGAAGCAACAGAGGAGGTTAGAGTTTAGAGAATTATCGTTAGTTTTCAAATTTTATTCTATTGACATCTTTGTATGTGTCAAGTGATTATTACTGTTCTTAACATTCGTTAGACTGCTGAAGGAGTACTTGGCTTGCAACGGCAAGATTCCAGGGATCCACTTCCAGTTTCTGGAGGGCAGTTATTAGCAGCTGATGACAGTATCCCGATGGCGTCCGCTCAATGTTACCCACGGCATTCCTTGAATTCTACGGAAGGGAATCTGGAATCTACGGGAGTAGCACCACGACTAATGGAATGGACCGAGAATGAACTGATATCTGAGTGCTTGTCATACAGCCAAAATGGAAGTATAACGAAAGAGGATATTTTGCAAGAAATGGATCCTCCTCCAAACCATCCAGTGAAAACAAAGGTAAACAATTTTACTCCATTTTACAAATAATATTCGAAGATTCGCAAGAGTAGTGTTATCAAGAGGAAAATAGACAACGCTAAAGGTCACATTTGATGTATTAGGCGATCCTTACCAAGGAACAGCTTCGCCCACCGACTCCAGTTGTGTATGTAAAAGATGAACAAGAGGCATTCAGCCGTCAACTACAGTATTTCCTGTGTCAAAATTCAATTTCTGTTATTCGTGGAATACCTCCAGCATTGAAAATCAATCTTAGTCTGTTTTCATCAAAGACCTTGGCGCAAGTAGACCCCAATCATCCAGTGGACATATCAAGGCAGACGTATGAAAGTGGTCACCAAAATAAAAATATAATTGGTGAGGCTGTATGGGATTATCAGCACGACAAGGAGCCTAGTAGTAGTACTATAAAGCAGTATGCCGCTTATCAGGCAACCCATTATGAAAACAGTGTGGTACCTAAACAACATTAATCCAATCCATTAATTGAGAAAGAGCACGCCTTATCCACTGCTCGGTTAATGTCAATTATTACTACTTGTTTATCTTTCAGGTACGACGTTGGACAGGAACTCGAACGTGTTCCAAAGAAAAACAAGACTCCGGATTGACTGCTGACAGGAAAATCAGATTCGCTACAAACATTGACTTGTCAGAAGGAGAGAAGTGGCATGTGCAGATGCAAGAGTTAGAAAAACTTCCTCCGTTTATTAAAGTGATCTCCCCGGCTAACATGCTGACATACATTGGAAGGAATATTAAGGGCATGAACTCCGTGCAGTTATACATGAAGGTTATCTTTACTTATTTCAATGATTCATTATTCCTAGGAGTAAATAAACCCTACTATCTGTGCTCGGATTACGGATAAGGAGTTATATTCTCAGATTAAGTAAGGTTTTTTGTGTAAATGGATATAATTACTGTTATGAAAATATTTTAATGAAAATAATTTTGACTTCACTTTTGTACTTAGGGGTGTCCTAATAAAGACATTTGTTGAGTGTCATCGAGTTCTAAAACTAGCAGAAGTCAATAATGTTCGTGTGATATTCGAAGGACAGCATGACGGGGACACTATGCTATTTTGTCAAACTTGCAAGGAAAGTATTAAGCATACTTACTGTAGCGAAATACATAGTTAATTTTCAAATCGCAATTCTTGGAGCTCAAGTGTTTTGTTCGCTTTTTTGTAACAGGTTCCAATTTTTAACCTGATATTTTTCCTTCCACGTTTTGACACGGAAAAGAAACAGTACTGCGCCAAGTGTGCATTGCAATCTGTATCTAGTGATGAAGCTTTAAGAGAATTTTCAATCCTGCAAGAGTATCCGATGGAGTATCTAATGAACGTGTTTAGTAATTTTGTCCTTAAGTAAGTAATGTGGGCATGCAAACAAAGAAATAAAGTACTAGTACTGCCCTCCAATCATCAATTTAATTAATGTTAACTAGTCGTAGATATTCAAGCTCTGTGGCTTTTAAATACTTCAATAATTTACGAATGTTTCAGTTTGTAATCAGAGTGTTTTGCAATTACGAGTTCACGTATTATGCGAAGCCTCCATCAATGTACGTTCATCAGTAGTGATTTCAAATGGTGTAATTAAATATTTAACTAAAGCTTATTTTAGATTTTAGTGATAATTAATTAAAAATGGTAGCCGTTCTACTATGTATGGATGTGTTTATGTAATAACTTCAGTGTTACAAGAAGTAAACTAGATTGAAAGATTCAGTAATGTATTTTTATTAATCCATCAATTCGTATTCATGCGTAAACCCAGTAATAAAAATGTGCCGTGACAAGGGCAACTTTCTTTTAACTCTAAATTTTCATCCTAATATAGTTCAGTATCTGCTCTACAAGACAATTACATATGACGTTCTCTTGAAGTCTTGGAACTTAAATTATTTACTACACGACCATTGCCCATAATTAGGTGCTTGATAAACTAGTTTTTATGGCTAAATAGCGAGTTACGTCCGATATGCATTTTGTTTTATCGTGGTGTATGAATTAATGCAAAATGCCTTTTTGGCAATGCAGCAATGCACAAAATACTAGTTTTCTTTCGCAATGTCGCTCAAAGAAATGACAACTGAGATAACGTAATCTTAGAGATCGATTAATAGTGGAATGATAATCCCAATCATTTTTTTAAAACAGAAAAAGTTACAATTAATCATATGTGAGCAAAAGTAACTACGAAAATAAAATGGTGATGGACAAATTTTGATGATTGGGATTCATTTTGCATGGTGGTAAGATCTTTACTTTTTTTCAGTTTGACAATGCTTGTCCTTTACAGTGTGGGTGTTGGTGGTGCCTCTGCCTTTATCCTCGTCGTCTTGATCCTCTTATTCCATCGAAACTGTTGTATTATCGTTAACTTGTGTTATTCCATTAAATATTACTGAATTTTTAAAAAACCATTTCGAATGATTATCGAACTCAGAGCTTGTTATCTTTGTCCTGTATAGTTATTGATTTTTAAATGAAGTGATCATATCAGTTTAATTTTCTTCGTAAAGTTTGAACTTCATTATCTATCCAACCCAACAACTCCAACTGTGCCTACCTGTGAAGTGGAACAACGAATTAATATAGGCAGTTATACGTAAAATCAAAAAAAACATGCTTAATTATTTTGTACACGATATTTATTTAACTTCGCTGACATTATGTAATCTGACAGTGCCCCAGGCACACATTGAATCAACATCTATAAAATATTTTTTTTTTAATGTGTTCACACTGTTTCTCCTTTCTGTATTTTTTTTATATCTACATCCACATACATAGGTTAACAGTTTTCTGCACGTTTGCATGCATATTGTACATACAGAATGGCTGTCCTACAAGCAAACATTTTTTATGACATGAAAATAGTATGGTTATGCACATTTTCTCTTGGGCCGAAAAATGGTGATAACTTTCACTTCATCCCTTCATTTTGTAGTATTTAATGTGCCTCTTTATTTCAATATTATTTTTCCACTTTTTCCCACAAATGCAGCTTAGGCCGGTGGGATCAGACGGGCTGACTTCATGTTCCGATTTGTTTGGTATAAACGGTGAAGATCCTGAGTCATTGATACTCTTTAGTATTGGATTCAAGACCTGCTTCCGTGTCCTAATTTTTGATGGCCCTTCACCATGACCAGCATTGATATGTTCGCTTAAGGCCAAATGTCTACGTAGATATGACTTGTTTATAGCACGATATCCACAAACGCAATGTAAACGAGTTGGACGAGACATATCAATTTTATGATAAACAGGCTTTTCTTCTTCCGCTGTTGATGTCTTCTTTTTGCTAACCGGGACCAATGCACGATTGTGCTGTACTGAAGATAATGTGAAGGATGTCACTGTGGACCTCAGTTGCATTCCAGAAGATGTTTTAGTTCTAAATCTTTGAACGGTGGTATAATGGCTAAACTTTCGATGCGTACTAAGTTGACTCATTGATGGAAATGTCTGGGCGCAGGAAGCGCAACCATACTTTTGATTTTTGTATTTTAACTTGTGACATCGTAACAAATGTTTCTTCAGTAAAGCATGCACATTGAATGCTTTGGAGCAACGGTGACATTTGAAAATATGAGGGTTATTTTTAAAACGAATATGACCAAACAGGGTTCCATAGCGGTGAAACTCTTTTCCACAAATACAGTGGTATTGGTCTCGTGGGGCAGTGTTGTCGCGCCCATGCCAAAGTTGTTTTGGAGTAGGTCTATTTCTGTCTTCATTTTTGGAATGGAGAGCAGCGTTTTTACCTGGTTTGGATCGGTTGGCAAATAGCGCTGTACTGTAAACAGGAAAGATAATGATTAATGAAGCATTATTTTTTAAAAATAGAAAAGTGAGGGGTAAGGGACATAAAACATTCTTACTGGGCTGATCTGGAATGAATCATCATTGCACTCCTGGTTTTAAATACTTGGCCACAGATTCGGCATCCATAAGAAAGCTTCGGAATGACCTTGTGCACATATTTGTAATGTTGGTTGAGATCCCTGTGGAAAAGAAAGCGCTTGCTGCATTTTTCACAATGAAACTTAGGTGTTTCCGTACACCTCTTTAAATGAATGTTACGCCCAAGCGTATCGGAGAATTTCTGCCCACAGACACAAAGCAGACCAGTTTTGTCTTTAGGATCTACTCCATGATGCTTATGTGCGGCCTTTGCAGACTTTTTTGTTTGATAATTTTCTAATGATGATGGAGCACCATTAAGACTCGTATGTTCATCAAAGTCTACGACCTTGGCGACCTTTTCAACGTGGCCGAATCTTTTAACTGGAGACTTTCTTCTTTGGGATCTTCTCGGTGCTAAAAGCTTCTTTGGTGGAGACTGGCTACTAGAAGTTGAGCTCCGCTTCCGTTTTCTTACTAAACTACTGCCATGATGAACTGGGGAGGAAGGACGCTTTGTCTGTGTACTAGATATGGCTCCTCTCTGAGGTGGTGACCACTTTATACCGGAAACTGATGGTAATGGTAAACACCTTTTTTGGACTTCTTCCATCATCTTCATAACCCGTGAACTAGTTTCAGTTACTTCACATCTTCTTTTTCTGAAATTTTCTGATAACTTGGTAAGCTTGCCATGCACCACTGAAGAAAACATATTTTTAAGCTGGTGCTGAAAGCCGTTAAAAATACTTCCAGTGAACAAGGTCATCATTTGAGATTCGCTTTCATAGAATAACAAATGATCGTTCATGAGTGGCATGTCATTTGAAACCTGAAGTGATAAAATGACGCTTGAAAGTCCTTCCTGTATAGTTTTCAGTGAGGTCTTCAATTTCACCACTTTTACTTCTGCAGCATTCCTTTGTTGTTTTTCATCCTCCAACTCGATGAGTGTCTGTTCTAGCACTTTCATTTTCATTTCGCCCCCTTCTCTTTTTTCTTGCTGAATACGTGCCACAAATTTTTGGTGCTGCATAACAAACTTTGCTGCAGCTAATAACTGCTCTTTTTGCTTTGATATTGTGTCACGGGCTTCCTGCAGTTTGGCTTCATTTTTGGTAACTTCTTGTTGAGCTTGACTCAACTCAGCCATTAAATTATTTATCATGGCATCTTGATCTTCTTCAGTTTTTGTCTCCGTGTCAAGGTCAACCAACAGTTCAGATTTAATTGAAGGGCTAGGTTGACCGACCGAACGAGAATTGATATTTTTCCCATTGTCTATGTCCATAGCACAAATCAATTCCTTTGGGGTAAGCACGTTACTTATGGAATCAGTTGCTGGGATGATAGGCTCCTCCATTTCAATTTTAGACTGTTATATTCCGATTTCAGCTATTATTAAATTCTTACGTGTTTAGTTTTTACATGAAAAATCGAAAACCGTTTTTTCATGAAAAATAAGAAATTGTACTTGCTTATTTTATACTCTGGCTTTTAATCGTTTTTTTTAGTAGTAACAGAGCAATGCTGTGAAGCGTACAAAACGAAATATGAAAATAAACGATAATGTTATGCTTTAATCTACAAATACATAAATCCAAAGAATGGGAATTACTAAAACCGATTTTTTATAAACTTAACAATTAGTACCTGTAACAATTAATAATGCTTATTGCTTGTGCTTATCTACAAAAGTCTACTAAGTTACACAGTATTATGACATTTGTAATTTAGCCTTCATGTACAAAGTTTACGCGTAGGTACATACATACATTCCTACATTGCATATGGCATTGCTACCGTAAACGAATATTACAATGCTGGGATTAAATGTAATTTACGAAATTTAGTTTCAATAAGAACCAGCAGTGTTGTTTCAGTATCTTCATTTCATACAAAAGGGCATTTTTGCTCTTTGATTTTTTCAAGTGCCCATTTTACACAGCGAGTTTTGGCAATGAATATAGTAGACTGGGAAATGCTACTGAAAGAAACGATGCACACAAAATATCAAAAACTACTATTTCAAAACATTAATTTTTTTAAACTGTACATTATGTAACATAATTTATGTTATATCCAATTAGGCATTCAACGGCAGAGAAATAATCATTTCAGAGTCTCAAATTGAGACTGACTGGGTATGGGTTAGCCTTGAAAGTATGTACATACCTTGCAATTTGTCTGCTGAAGATGCTTTTAGTGCTGCTGCTCTCTTCCAAAGAGATTTAGTGAAAGGCGATAAAGATAAAACAAATAGGTATTACAAATGATACCTACTACCTACAAAAATCCATTTTGCCATTATTTTTTCCTAAACACTCAATTTGTCATAATAAATTTGATATGTGCATGCAAGTTAAAAACTGACAAAAAATACTGACATGAATCATGAATACATTTGTTGTATTTTTGGATTAAACGTTATTATTATTATTATTATTCTGAAGTCTTCTAATTTTATCTCTAAAATAGCATATAAGTACAAGAGAAATAGGAATTGAAGGCAAAGCGAAGTATACAAATGCAAACTGGAATGCCTCTAAAAGATTCGTACAGCATATTTTATCCATTGAATTGGAGTAATGTGAATCTTCAGCGGAATTCAAAACTTCTTCAAAATCCGTGTATTCTGTTCCAAAGGTAGCAGTGGTCGTTTTGAATGCAGTAGTACTGTCCTTCTTCACCGTAACATCAACACCGACAACGGAGCATATACGGACATAAGCGGCGTAATGGTCAACTCTTAATTTAGGAGTATTATCCTTGCATCTGTTCAACACACGAAAAAAAGAAAAGATTTGTAACTTTTGCCAAAAAATATAATTATTACCATAACCGTAACAAACTTACTGCTCATCCAGTTTTTCAAAAGTGGTAGCTGCCATGAGTAGAATCATAAAAAAACAGAATCCAATCAGCAAACCCCAAAAAACTACTTGACGGTAAAACATGATAACGACGTAAAAAAAGAATGTGACTCTATAAATTTTGAAATAAATGAAAAGAAATAGAAAAATTTATTTTAAAAAACACGAAAATATTACTACTGCTAGTATTCTTGGTAACCAATAAAAAATGAAGTATGATTTCTGAATCATGAACTCGTCTGTTGAATCTAACTTTGATTAAGTCACTTACAAACTGTTTAGTTTTAATAAAACTTAATAATACTGGTGGTACATGATATCTCATTTCGTGCCAGTTAGTTAGCTAACTAATACACAGAAAGAATTACGTTGAGCATTCAACAGGAAGCGCTATTGATTAAATTACCATACAATTGGCAATAAAAATGGTATCATCAAAAGGATAAAATGAGATTTTTTACAAGTTTATTTTAGTACATATATTAAACGAGGGAGTGGTGACGTCAAGGATAATTTTAAATGTAAACACGTGCGTATGTCTGTCCTGGCAAAAACTGTGGATGATAGGAACTTTAAAGTTGTGTAACCTTTTTGCTGGTGATTTTGAAAAATAATGAATAATGAATGAATTAACATTATACGTAGCTACTGACTTTTATCGAAATGAAGCATCACATCACATCCCAAGAGATTACTTGATATGAAACAACGCTGTAAATTTATGGGGCTACTTGAAAAAATAGGTGTGAATTGTGTTCATATTGTTCATATTATGCGTCGCAGTTCATCTGTAATCACCTACTAAATAAGCGACAGATTTATCATTGCATCCTTTTACGATCCAGTTTTTATTTATGCGTTTTTTTCACCATAAATATAACATTTAACACTTGGCAATGCTCTCTTTTATGAAGCATTTTTACGTGCCAATTGTATTGCAGCTGCAGGTTTTTTTTACAACGGCCTTCACCTGGTTATTATGCAGCTAGTCTTAAAATATTTCATTATTGCAGTGCAATTTATATGAATACTTTATGAAAAATTTAAATGCTCTCCACTGCAAAGTAGCAACAGTAAAAGTTAAAGTAAAAGTTAATGAAGTCACTGTTGAAAAAAATGCAATGACATTATGAACGTATGACAAATAATGAAATTGTTACACTATGCATAAGAAATAGTGTGTAATTATCTGTTTTTTTATTAAGTACACAGGTCAATCATTTTAAATTATTATTCACACTTTTAATTTAACATTCGTCAATTTTAATTCGAAGGAACTTCTTCCTCTACCTCTTCTTTTTCTTCACAATCCATATCCATACCGTCTTCCTCTTTCACTGGCTTCTCAACCGGAATCATAAATTCCTCTAGTAACTTTCTCTGCTCTTCCATTTCCGTATCAGATAGCTTTGCCGACTTCCACGAAAAAGTATTATCCCGGTCAATGGATGGATTTCCTGTCCTTGTATATCTTTTCTTAATCCCACCCATTTTAATAATACCTTCATGATTAATTGTTAGTCTTGCTTCAACCACATCCCCTCTTAAAACACTGTCTACATTCAACTCCCCCACTAAATATGTCTTATTGTCACTCGATTTTTGTGAAAAATCAGCAATAGTGCCCCCCCTTGGCAAGTCAACATCGATAACCTTAAGCTTCACTTGTCGTGGCAGCAACTCATCACAAGAATGTGCTTTCCCTTCCCCCGCAAACACATCATAACTCAGCTTATCTCTCACCAGAGTTCCAACCCGTGTAAGATTTTCTGCTAAAAGGACAGCCCCTTTTACCACAATCTCTTGTCCATCCGAGAAATCCTCTTTGGCTTCAATCATTTCCCGGGCAACCCGTTTTAAA
>JAHZMZ010005445.1:0-14907 GCA_027743805.1 Lepidocyrtoides sp. E14
TGTTTTAATCTGTATGCAACCCAAATCGTCTACAATTTCTGCTGTCAACGTTGATTGATTTGTCAAATAAATTCTCAGTGGTATTTTTAATTTTGTGTTTTGTGTACAGTTTCTGCAACTAAAGTTAAACCATGATTTTACATTTCAGTGTAGTTTTTATTGCCGTAATCGGATTTTATACAACCGGGTCAACATGTGTAAGTAAAGGGAATTGTACATTCAAAAATTTTTAGTATCATCTTTTGTTATAATCAGTGAATATTTCATAAATGTAAACAGCGACCGGCAGAAGAAACGTCAATGCAGAATATTACGCAGATTTTTCCCATCAGTACAGTTCACCTCAAAATACCTACAGCAGAAGGACGAGAAATCCCAGTAAAGATAATTCGCTTTAGGAAGCTGGATGAAAAAGATGCAACTGCAAACGAGAATAATTATGAAGTATACTCCAACTCTAAAATGGCCCCACGTGGGTTTCGTGATGATTTTGACACGAAAATGAACCACCGACCAAATCGGTTGGTGGAGCTTGAAAATAGATTTGAAGTACGTGTTCCTGTTATCCCACAAAATGACACGAAATCTCGAAATTGGATGCCGGGTGAACTGATAGTCAATGAAGTTACGCGACGACAAATTAAGATGCTCGATCAAAGCAAATTTGGACCAATAAAGTCTGTAACATTTCTTCCTTCTGTTCTTTCCGGAATCGTTGTATTTGAAAAAAGGTACAACCCAGAAAAACTAGCTCCAGTGCTAAAGTACTTGTATGGAATCGATTCAGAGCCTAATGGAATGATAACCACCACAAGATGAACTGGTGCATTGCTGAAACGTCGTGGGAAATTGATTAAGTTAAAAAACTAAACTAATCACCGTTAGACAATAGTTCTCATGTATGAAAAAGATGTAGGTACCTATATATGTACCAAAGTATGGAAATGCCTTACCGTCTACCGATACATTTTATATTTACCATTATATGCTGGAATCTCATTTATGACTTGAGGCACCCTTAACCTTAAACACATGCAACCTGCAGAAAAAAGTTTTTTGTTGAATTTGCCTTCTTATAGAAACATGTACATTTAATTTGTTTTTGAAAATAAAGTACCTACACAATAAGCTTGAAAGTGTGCAAAGCTGAAGTATTAAATACTTTCAGACTCAGATTACATCTCATGGTTATTTTGCCACAAAAAAAAATATTTGCCGTATCAATAATTAATCTAAAATGTAGTTTGGTGTGCCTGCAGCTATAAAATTTCAGACCATGGCTGCCGGCTGAATACTTCATAATCAATCATAGTGCTAAAGCGTGTCATCAAAAACCAGAAAAATATCATTTCGTAAATAGGTTATTGGTTGGTATAAGTTTCTGACATACAGATTTTATTACTTTATTTCCTTAAAGAAATAATGCAAGCAGATGGATGAGTAAACTTAAGGAAATATACTATGATGGATAACTCTAGAAAATACTAGTCATGACGTTTTGAGTGATGTTATCATTTTTGTATCATCGCCTTCTTGTTTACTGTTGAACACAACCCAAGAAAACGACTGTATCGCTTCATCTTTTCTAAAACAAAAGCAAATAAGGCAGCTATTGTTCCAAATAGAAGTATGACGAAAGCTCCTTGTAGATTCCGCACGCGAAGCATGCTGTCCATCAAATCATGGCCCCAGATAGCAGCATTAATATCAATATTGTTTGCCTTCTGCCAACGATTCTTGTTTTTCAAAACTTGGTTCAGGTCTGTCCGCTGCCAAAAGGGTATAAGTCCAGTTTCCATTGCCGGAAATAATACTGATCGAAAATTGGATGAAAGCGGAGCCTTGTACTCATGAATTACTCCAGCAGGAAACATTGCTCCGTCGTGACGGGTAAACTTTAATGGGCTTTCTCCATACTGGTCACTGAGGTTTCTGTGTAGCAATTCTTCGAATGTTACAATAAAAATAATGCATGCCGCTTTATGATCTAGTGTTCTTTGCAGACATTTTAATGGGCTTGGTTCTCGTCCCATCTTTTTGTATATTTTCATGAATGATGGATTTGTAGAAGTTTTAAAGTAAGCGTAGCCAACATTTCCAAAGTAGTGAAAATCAATGAGAAAGTCGTTTGCAGATGCCAATTCATCAAAGTTTTGTGGAATGTGGTCATAACTTGGAAACGTTAGTAGGGACACCATTTTGCTACGGTATAATGTAGAGCAAACTAAAGAAAATAGTAACCAAAATGTTAAAAATGTTCTGAATGAGATATGGCTCATATGTCCCGGAATTTCTGAACACTGTTCCAAAAGCGCTCGCACAAGAACTGAAATTCCTTTGAGGTAAGACCATTTCATCCTTTTCCTGACAAGGGATATTGACATCCAAATCTTATCACCCACAAAAGGTGAGTATGTAATTTCTGACAGTAGTGTGGAGGCCAACAATATTGTAACTGCCAGTCCCATCCACGTCCATTGTGTAAACGGTCTTATAATGGCAGTCCATGAGTAGGATTTCCTTGGTGGTCCTTGATAAAAAACAAATTAGGAATTTTCATTCATTCATTCCTTTTACTTAATCTGAATCGCGAGAAAGCAAAGCTGCAAAGTAAAACAAACCTGTAACAAATCCGAGATAAGCAAAATTTATTGGTGCACCAAATTCAGCATACGGAAATCTTTGATACGTCACCGCAGCCATAAATCCAAAGTCCACGATTCCTTTATAGGTATCGCCCCTTAATTTGAAAATAATGTTACATAAGCTGCCAACTTTTTAAAAGAAAAAAACTGTAGATTGATTATACTTACACAATGCCAACCCAACTACCATTTCGCAAAGCGTGTCCTATATAAATATACGAGCACATTTAAAGTTATTATATAGCTTTCAACGGTACGTTTTCTGTTTTCAGGTTTGAGCGTTACTTTACCTGTTGAGCCATTTCCAGAACTTGGAATTATTTCATATGTAAAATTAAGTCGGTTAGACAGTTCTTGTAGCACTGACGCATACAACCCTCGTTTTTCTTTTACCATAATATTCTTTCCATTTGCATCTTTTAAGACTTCCAGTTCCAACAGTTGAGGAACTTTTGTCGTAGTGGATAATCTAAGTGTATACCCAAAAAAGTTTCTTTCCTGATCTGGAAACAAGGATCTAATCGTGGAAAGTGAATATTTGGGCTGGTTTAATAAGTTAAAATCCGTATTAATTAGTTTTGAGAGTTGGTTTTTGCACAATCCATATTGGCAAAGGTGCATGATGCGTACTTGTAGATCCAATTGTTTGAAACTAGGATCAACTAGCGTCAGAACTAATCTATATTTCAGACCCCTGAGAAATTTAGAATTTTGAAGGTTGAATAATGCTGAATTATCGGTAAGGATTAGGTATTTATCGCGATTACGGACTGTTGGTGGATGAAGAAGTGGCAATGTAAGACTCTTCTGTATAGTTTGCTCAGACGGAATTGAAAAGGCATGTCCAATTAAAACTACTATCACAACTGAACACCTTTTTGCATGATTCGATTTACCAGGTTGTAGATATTGTTCTCCTTTATCCCAACCTACCTTTGTCTCTGAAATCACAATCCCACTTGTTTCTATTGATTTGAGAGCTGCACCGGTAAAAGCTTTTAGACTGTCAAACCATTCAGTCATCGCAAAATTGCACCTTTGTGGAGGGTAAGTAAATAGCTGTATAGAGCAGCGTGTCAGTTCTTCAGTTTCAAACAATTTCTTTAAAAATTCGGCAAATTTAAACTTTTGCTCTAAATTTGCTCCTGTTGCAGTTAGCAACGTACAAATAATGATCATTAACAGTCTGAGGGACTGATTCCATTTTTGTATCAATCTAAACATTTCTTAATTGAGTTTGTTTACAAGTTTAACTGTAAATACTCAACTGACTTTGAGCCAGCGCTTGAAGACCAGCCAATACGTTGGTCCTAGAATTGAAACTGTGAATCTATTGATGCTGTAATTAGCACTTCTGTATTGGTGAAAGTGAAAAGTAAGTTTAGAGAATTTTTATACATTTCATGGGGAACCGGTTATAGCATGTCATTTCGTTAATCATATAACCGATGACCGATCACGATTTTCATATCGTCCCGCTCGTGCACGAACTACGAACTCTAATTAATTATTGACAAATTCTTCTAAACTCTCCCAATAAAAAAGGAATGATGGCAGATTAATACAAACTATCAGACATAAAAATTCGGTGGTAATTTTATCATCATAACACGCTATAACGTCATCTTACGGTTAAAATACCGGCTATGCTATGTATTATGTACAGGAAGTACATGCACAGCGTGCCTGTAGTGCAGTGCATAAATTCCAGTTTGGCTAATAATAATAGTGCGTGGTGTGTGCCAATTCACCCTATAACCCCAATTTAACAAGTCTACAGAGAAAAGGCAACAATATATAATTTCACACACGCGCCGTGTCTTATCTAATGACTCATTAGTAATGAGATTAAATGATTTCTTATAAAACCTGCTTAGGTATTATAATGACTTATCATCACCTTCCTCAAGCGGCTACAACCTGACAGTTTGTAGCATCTAATTAATGATAAGGCGCTTTCGAGGAATTGAAAAATGTTGTTGACTACTCCATACTTCACACAAGAAGAAAGTGAAGTTTTTTAATAAGCATCGGACAAACATTTTTTTATCCGTTTATGCTATCAAACGCTTTCTTCTGAACGTCAATTTTGGATTTTATATCTTGCAATTTCATGATTCATGACCGAAAAACTCTCCACTTGCGCTCTGCATTTTGATAACCACATTAATATTAGGTACACATCAGAATAGTTTTCCAGTTTCTCTGGTTTATTATAGACAACAGGCTCAGTATTCAGTAGACGATGTACGAAGTACTTGGCATAAATGAAAACGAGACTCTGTGCTCACTAGTATGTCATATATAGACTATATAGAACACGTGAAATGTTGCATGTTCAGATAGAAATCAGACTAGACGGGAGAATTTGGCCACGGACCCATTTGTTGGACATTGACATTTCAGCGGAATATTTTTTGCCAATACTAAATCGATTCAGAATATCAGTAGTTTAATTGTTAACTAATTGGACTACATACTATGCTCCCACCATACTCGCTCAATGGAAGATAAAAAAATGAATACCGTAAATGATCGAAAGGACGCCCCGGCGGAATTTTCAAATTTGTCTCTTCAACCCCGGCGTCCTGTAGAACCCGGTGGATTTTCAAAGCACAGTTAACAACAGCTCTACAAACACATTATTGTGCTTGGGAAAGGTACTCTCTAGGTACAAAAGTGTTGGCGTATTTTTCGGGCAAACACATTTTGACATCAGTGTTCAATAAATTGTCTTACATTGGAATGAAGTGTGGCAGTGCCACAATGTAAGTTTAAAATGAATGGAATAATATTTTTGACTCGGCGGAATTTTCAAACTTGGCTCCGTTACCCCAAGCGTCCTTTAGAAGCCGGCAGTATTTGGAAGCCTGGCGTCTTTTCCAACATTTACGGTAATTTGCAAAACAGCTTGCATGAACGTTTTCCTCATGTTTTTCTGCAAACAAGACATGATCATGATTTCATATAAAGCAATAATTGACTTTTTATTGAAATAAAAATAAAGACTGCAGTAATAATTAGCGAATAACAAACTCTCTAGCAGTCATGCTCAAAGGTGTGAAAATCGTTTAAATGAAAATATGAATTACTTGGATGGAAGGTCACCAACAGGTAAAAAAGGATTTGGTAGGGATTCTTTCTTCTTTTGTACTGTAAAGCATAAATATAGTTGAGTTGCACTCCAAATCCAAAACATTGTTAGTCTGTGTTTATCGTATAAAGTATGAACTCACCATACTTGTATGAGTTGCCGCATTGAATTGGATTAGACTATAAATAATTGGGACCTGGATAATAACAATTAATCAACGAATACTGATGATGCAGTTTTGCAGCATGACTGTGCATAAAAATGCAGCACATTATGTTTGTCCTGCACTTCCTTTCTCTATCTTTCCTGCAATCTACCTATGTCCAAGTCTTGAACATGTATTGTCCAAATTATCATAATTATCATTCAAAATATTCATTGGGCCATCAACGACGAGGAGATGAAAGTGTTTTGGTTACAACTTGCAATTCTAATGTACTATTGATGACAATGCGGCATCGTCCCTTCTTTTGATACAAAATTCTCATTTTCCCATCGTGCAGTTGCTGCCGATGTAAGTAAAGTGTAACACACTTGAGAAGATGGATTAAGGTTAATTATAAACAAAGCCCTCACCATTTTTACATTGAGATCAGTGCCACGCCATTAGATATCACAGTTTTGTGTGGCTGTTATGCATAAAACCTACACGACTTATTGCACTAGAATAAATTGAATTATGGACACTCTAAAATTGAAAACCTTTTTACTTTTCGGATCAGCGTTTGTCTTGGCAGTTTCGGAGAGTCCGGTAAAAATAACTGCGTTATTCAAATCAATCTGAGGGTTTACTAATTAGTTTACTAATTACATTAATGTTTCAATTGTTTGTAACGACAATGACATTTCTGACATGTAGGCATCTCTCAATGGCGGACATTACGTGTACAATCTTACGGAAGCAGAGTACCTTACATTGGAAGGAGGCTCATTGTTACCGGATGGTGAAGCCGTAACTAAAGTGGAACGAGAACTTTCCCTGATCAGGTCTAAATTCCCTTCCATTCGAGACATCCAGCACAACCGGAAATGGATTCCCGGCCAAGTTCTCACCACAAAAATCAACCAAGACCAACTGTCACAGTTAAATAGTAGTAATTTCGGTCCTCCAAAGCATGTCGAAAGAATAGACGTAATGCCATTTTTCTATGTTACCGTTGTCAGCTTTGAGAAACCATACAGTCCTCCCGTTTTAGCCAAAAGCTTGCAATCAGATCTGGGGGTTCCATTTACACCAAATACTGTTTACTACGAGTATGAAGTTGATGACATTAGCTATAGAAGTGTAAATTCCACTTATATTTTCAAGAAGGGCACTGGTTTGTGCAAAGACAATTGCACTGAAAGATATCTCTGGGAATTTGCAGTCGATGAAAGTGGAAACCCAACTCTTCTCAATGAATGGACCGTGCCTCAGAACGGAGAGCGTGTAATTATTTACTAAACATTTTTTCAAGTTGTAATCAAGTAAATGTCCTATCCCGTACTTTTGTATTTCCAATATTCCAATTGAAGCACTCTCTAAAAATCATTATGGAAAATAGCGGAATAAATACGAGGGTGATTGTACCAACTATGTATGTGGATTTGTTATCGAACTTGTGCATCCTGCAGGGTATTTACCCTAACGCATTTCAATTTAGTAAAATGCAAAAGACTGATCCGCCAATTCAATTTGCATATTAGGATTAGGATGATAAATTAGAAAAAAGAAAAGATATCACGAACGATTCCAACGTGGAACTTCCACTCCTATTAAATATTCAGGCATCTAAGCTGCTTCATGTATTGGTAGAAATTGATCGTCCCATTCGCATTGTGCATTGGGTACTCATTTTTTTAAACTGCTGCTTGTGTTCAGATTTCCTCAGCGAATAGTGTGGCTGTAAATGTAGTCCGTATTTTTCATTAGCCCGGACCCGGAAATTAGAGTTCATGCCATTTGTCTCCTGATCCTGATAAAAACACTTCAAACCGAAAAAAACGTGGGGACAAATGAGAAAGATTACGTACGAAGAGCATAAAGCTAACTAATCAATCATAGAGCCTAATCGACGCCACAGGTATGTAAAGGGAATTGCTTGGGTGTTCATACGTGTAGAATATGAGTATTGATTAGGTCATTTAAAAAATAGATATTTCAAGTGACACTTTAGTGCGGTCCACCCAGTGCGAGTGCCAGCATCATCAAAAATTTCGATCCAGTTTGAGTATTTTCGAAAACATTTTGTTTCCTTTGACTGCACTGAATAATCTACTGACGGGTGATAGGGGGAAAGGTCTACAATGGAGGGAGCTCAGCGGTGTTCGGTGGACAAAAAGGTAAATGTACAATATTCCGTTATGTAACTTAATTTATGTCAAGAGAGCCAGATCCTGGCCAGTGGAGTTTCCACTTGAAGTATCGAATTTTTCTTTCAGGTATTCAAAGAAGAGCCAAATGAAGCATTTACATCTTTGGAAAATTCGGAACGGACTACAGAATCCGAGCTGAACTTGTCGGAATTTCTGTACAATGTTACGGCTACTGAGGAATGTTTTGAAACCGGTAGTCTAAACGATGATTTGGCTAAATCAAGTATTGAGCCGAAAACTAATATGTCAGTTTTATTTTAACCTTAATTAATTTTTATGTTGCAAGCAATTCCTCTAGACGGCGTCACCATTGTCTGTATTTTTTAAAACAATTTAGTTTGGCTGCTGATGAATTCAGAATAGACTCCGTCCTGTCACCCGGGCCGATTGCATTTCACTTTTTTTGCTGCATTTGTGGATGTCCTGCTGGCCACGATTGCTTTACTTGTCAAAATAAGGGTCACCCTGTGTGCACAAATTGTCAAGAAGAACTACAAATTGAAGGATGTCCGTTTGTAATAACAGCGGAAAATGGGAGTCGTATTTGTGCCCACAAGTTGTTTCAGTTCAAATCTACGTTTCGAGAGTTTATGTTTGAAAACACAACAGTTAGCTGTCAATACAGAACAAATGGTTGTAAGTTTCAAGGTCTTTGGGATAAAGTTAAAAACCATCAAGACACGTGCCAGTATGCTGCAGCTGGAAAGTAAATTCTTCTTCTAAGCATTCTTGTGTGGATCCGGGTAGATTATCATCGTAGTATCAGGTTATAACGAAAAGTTGAACAATATTTTTGTTCGCCCCCAAATGAGGATAAGTAATAGATTTACAGAATGTACACATATATAGGTATTAATCAAGTGGTTAACATTTTTATTATCTCTATAATAAATGTAACTCTATGATCAATTATGAAATCCACTGTAATAGCGTTGCATTGATAGTATTTGTTGAAAAACTGTAATTTTACATTTAACAGGTACATGATACAAGAATTTAGTCAATTTCATGAAATAAAATAAAATTGGAGAGCATATTGTTAAATATAAAAAAAGCAAATAAATCTAGTTGTATAAAAAATTCAGAGTATTTCATTTCCAAATAAGCGTACTTATATGTTATCAGTGTATTATGTTACATTACTTATTGATGATTTGTAACTAATCACTCATTCATGACACCAAATCGATTCCTATTTCCAGTCAAGAAGTATGTTTCTCTTTTCCCCATTGTGGCTCACTCGTATCATTGCCTTTTTTTTGTACACCATATAATTTTTGTTCCAGTCATTGCTTCAGCTCAACTATAGTGGTGGCAGCATAGCGTTTTTTGAAAGTTGATCTTTACATTGTCGCATCGACTTGATATTTACAGCTTGAAATAATCCAAACACAAAACTATCCAATCGCAGCGTTGCGTTTCCTGTCAGCGTATTTCCGAAGACAACGTTTCTGCGCTTTTGAGTACATAAAGCCTTTTAGACAGTCATTTGCAGTGACTGATTTAGCAAGAAACCTTTCCCCAAACACAATATCACCATCTTTAATATCTTTCCATTTTGACATTGTAGGTCCCAATGTGGTGGATTCAATTCCCACTCTTAACTGAGTTTTATGGAGCATAATTTTCTCGTGATATTCTTCTCCACTTTGAGGTAACTCCTCTTTAAAAATGATTGGTTTCGAGACGTGACGAGAATCATCAGAGAACATTCGAGGTTGCAAAGGAAGGGACACCTTGGGAATTTTGGTGTTTCTTGTAAACTGTTCAACAATGATTGGCGAAATCTCCACTTCCGTATATTTTTCTGCACTACGCCACTCTGCCGTTTCCTCGGATGGAATTGGAGTGCCTCTTGCAGCACACGTGTAAACGACCACAGCGAGTAGAATTATGGTCATTTTGTCTTCGTAAATGATTCAGGGTTCTGTTGAATAAATCGTATTTTCCAAATTAGGCCACTGTAATATTTACGAATTTTACAAGATTACTTTCCTTAAGAGTTAAAACATAAAGTAGCACCGTACCTTCAAGTTCTAAAATGAAATCCGATTTCCATAAATGTGTGAATCAATGGCTAATGTGGCTCTTTTCGCACAAAAGATATAAGGCAGAATTTGTAACTACACCTTGCAATGACATGTGTGGCGTGTGCATGCGTGGTCCTTTTTTGGTCGTATTATTTTGCAAAAATATAGCTTTAATTCACAAAATATGTAGGTACTTTCGATTTGCATGCAGTTTTACCATGTAAAATATTCCACTGGCTAACTCAAGTTGCTTACTACTTACTGTGCCGACGACAACATAAACTTTTCTTAGCGAATAGTCTTTGTTTGTGTGTAGATTGCCAATAAAAAGTACAAAGTAAGTAAAAAACCCAAGAGATGCCCAAACAAGTAAATATACAAAGAAGTACGTTTTGGAGAAGGTGGACAACCACAATATACAATAGATATCATCATTTCTTTTTTTTTGCAAAAAAATCGGCCCCATTTGCATCTTTTACGAGTATAATATACATACATATATATGTAATACGTGTTTGGGTAAATACATTGCATTGAGTAAAG
Source organism: Lepidocyrtoides sp. E14 (assembly GCA_027743805.1). Lineage (NCBI taxonomy): Eukaryota > Metazoa > Arthropoda > Collembola > Entomobryomorpha > Entomobryidae > Lepidocyrtoides > Lepidocyrtoides sp. E14. The sequence continues at coordinate 10,668 of JAHZMZ010005445.1, forward strand.
ACACGTCATAGTCGTCCGCATAGGAGCCACCACACCGCCTGGCGACAACGTACACCGAAAGAAAACAATTCACGAATTGTTGATTTCACATTTTACCAAATACCAATCGCAGCATCCCCACACAAACCCTCTTAATATTTTCAGGTTTAAATTCAATAATAAAATTTGTACGGGACGGGGATTCCCATGTTGATTATGAACACTGAGCCATTGCCATTCCTGAGTTGTGTATGCAGTGCATTGCAAAAAGAAACTCATCCTTGTTATTGCAAGATTTTCAAGTTACGTTTAAGTTGTTACAAGTTTCTGTAAAGATATGTTGACCCGTACAAATGCTTTTTTTGTTAAACTTAGCATCGATCGGCATTTAAGCACAAATTATCGATACCGCAGATATAACTTTTTTTGTGCAGTAGGTCTGCATTATTCTTCCTCATGCTATAAGCTCTAACAATATTTATGAAGGGGAGTTTTAAGCTAAATTATACTCACTGTCACGCAATATTTATGTGCTAGTCTGCGGTTTTATTTGAGTAGCGTTCCACGCTTGACTAATGCATTAACCTTTCTTTCATCACTTGTCAATGAGTCGTCAAAAATCTTGTTTACAATGAGTCATTGCTGTTTTTATGTTAAGGGTACCTTGAAGTACTTTGTTCTCTCTCTTCTTAGGTAAATGCATGAATCATAATATATCAAATATTAATATTTGGTAAACCGAAAGTAGAACATTACGTTTTAGTATAGTATTCGTAGCGATGTTTTATTTGCGACCGTTTTTTGTTGCAATAACTGAAAATAAATGTGGTTTCTTGCTTGACTCATTTGAAATATTTCCTGGGTCCCAATATCCTAATTACGAGTAGTCCTTGTCTCGACGAGATGATATGAGACGGCAACAAATACAGTTTCCAGTCTTTTTCTTCACAGAAAGGATGGATCTAGGAATTTTTGCTGTTTTCGGTTCTGGCGCCTTTGCTTTCTGTAAATTTTAACTTTACCTGCAAAGCACTCTAAAAGATTGCAAACTTTGCAATGCGAAGTGCTGTTTAGGTACTTAGGAGAGAACCAATACATATACATACATCACTACTCGCCTGTCAAAAATATGGTTAATGTTGATTTTGACCTAAAACGATTCTACTTTGTCTGCAAGTCATGTAAAACTAAATGCCTATGCTACTTGAAGAGTAAAGGAGTAACTTTCACACTCCCACACACGCCACTCATTGTCATTATGTCCGTAAGGAATTACATGTGTATCACAAGTAAGCTGCCAAGAGCCATCGTGTTTACATGCCAGCGAAGCAACAATTGTGCCTTAAAAATTTGCGTGGGTTTATTCTTGATGTAACTTTAAATAGATGATTCCAAGTGTCAGCATTTGTCATTTAAGGACTCATCGTTCCGACGAGTGAAGACTTATCAACAACTAATTATGAAATTATGACAGCATTAAAATGCTCACCAAAAAAGTACGTATGGCAAAATGATACTGATTACTGATGAGCATTAACAAATTACTTTCGCACTGCTTGCCACTGCCGTTGTGTTGCTTTGTATTTGAGCTGTACTGTACAGAGAGTACACTTATTTGAAAGAATAGTAGTACATAGTAGCTGGTGGTAAAAGGCAACCTTCAACATTCGCTACGTACTTGAACTTGATTTTTTCAGCTCGTATTGTTCATTCATTGCTTGCAAGTAGTCGTCAGAGAAGTAGCATCATGTACCTATAAAATGTATAATAATAACAGTAATTGCCAGTATTTAGTTAGATGTAAACCGGTAATAATGTTGCGATTCCATTACAGATAATGAAAATAAAAATTGATCGTTAATGGTGTAAAATTATATATTTTTGTTTGCTATCAAATGAATTGTCATTCATGAGCTATGACTAATTGTTTATCTTACATGCTATCGTAGGACACACTCAAATCTTAGACAAATGCCAAATCAAAGAGCCAATACTCACGTCGTCTTAAATACATTTTTATTAGCTGAAGGTGATTGTATGTTGGTAAAAATGTCATACAATGTCGACTTAATTAATGCTTGATAAAACCACAAAACTGGCAAAACATCATTAATCGTAAAACTGTTGAAACCACGTTATAGTAAACCAAATATATTGTTTTAAGAATGTCCACGTAATTCTTCTCCAGCCTTCCACCAGTTCCACCCGTTTAAAAACAAAGGTTACATTTTTATTAGGTACATGCATACTTGTATTCTTGTTCTTGATAGGAAACATACATCATTGCTTGATTTATATTAAAAGCATGTGTAAAATACTGATCGAATCAGCCAAGTGGAGCTGGAGACATTGATTTCGTTAGTTTTATCAGCAGAGTTAATCTACCCAATATTATGCTTTACAAATAATGAGATATGGCGCTATAAAGGTACTCTCACTACCAGATAATGAACTGGAAGGTCAACATTCACCTTTCTATAAAGGTTACTTTTAGTGTATTTTAAAGGTCTACTATTGCCTGAATTCTAATAGGTGCGTTTTTTAGCCTCGGCAATTTTTTTGCTCCCTGATCATTTCATTTACTGCACGTTTGTGGCGCGGCATTATAAACAATGATTCTAGTCTGGTAATTCACAACGAGCAATGACAATTAAGAAACAAAATCAAAATTCATGACATGACATAATATACCATTATTTTTGAACACTCAAAGAGAATAATAATAATAATATTGAAAACGGAATTGACCATTCAGAATAATATAGAATTTTGTTGCAGAAAAGGGATAGCACGTTGTACAAAAAACTTACTACTACAAATCATACAGCAGAAGGTAAAACTATAGCACACCAAATCTTTTGGTCCAATAGTCACTTACCTGTATCATTTACTAGGAGATCTTGTACTCGAGCTACGCACTTTACGCACTCTCAGGTCTCGATCTATGTCCAATAATGTTTACAAGTGCGTATACGCATGATGTTTAGTTATTTTATTTCATATGAAGATAAATGTCAAAACAAAGTTTTTTATGATTATGCAGCAAATCCTGTTTCTAGTTCATAATATTAGAGGATTTGTTCGAGTTACTCTACAAATGGTATATTAATGAAATGGAAGTAAAGCGCAAAATCATGTGTTATCTTTTTTAATATGTTTATCGAAATAAATGGACAATGTATCTCATGAATTCAACTGCGTCGAGCATGTTTCTGGGCCATTTGTATTTTCATGTACGTAAACACATTGATCTTAAAAAATCTCTCATTTTCCTTTCCGGTTTATCTTCCACACATTCCTCTCAAGTGAACGCACTCCATAACTATCATTGAAAATTAATAATTATTATCCTCTTGCACTAGTAAATGATACATGAATATCAACAAAAACAATTTTTGTCGATGCATTTGTTAAGTACTCTATTTCAAACTGTAATTTCCGATCCTATTTGCATAAAAAGTTCATTATGATTTTAAAAGTCACCACAAGCAGTACAGTGAATACATCATCTAGGGGGCTGATATTCATTTTACATTGGTAAATAGTGATCTAGTGTTGGCGCAGTGTGTCCTTCCTTCAATTTCTGAATCATATTTAAACGGAATCTTTAAGGTAAGAAAATAAATTCTTAAATATAACTGAGCACTATTATAAAAAGCTTATTTGGGCACCTCATTTTTTTGTATTTACTCGTGCAAAAATGAATACATGTGTTTACATTGAACAAAAGAATTTGTAAAATGACGTTATCTTGTTAACAATGATACCATGTTGCTGATGACCTGCTTTTAGTCAGCATCAGTCAGCATGTCATCGATTTTCTCATTAATCAACCAATCACTAGCATTTTGTAGTGGCACATTGGATGCACTGTGCATAAGCAATAAATTATTGCAGTCCAAGAAACGGTGTGAGTAAATGAGTACAGGAAAAAACTTCATGTGTACTGTGCGTGTATGAATCTAATTAAAAGAATAATGATGGAATGGCGACCCCCTCCGCTTTAATAAGAATAATTTTTATGAGTGGTGTCACTTGCGTAAATAACTAGATAATAAAATGAAAGTTATTAAATGTGAATTGTTGTCAAAATGAAACTATTGCAAGTGTAGTAAAAAAATAATATTATGGAAATTTTTGCACTCACAAAAAAGGAATATAGTGTAAGACAGAATGGACAATAAAATAAATCATGATTTGGCATTGATGCATGAATTTGTAGCAAAATAATAATGCAATTCGGATGCTTCTAGATTGGCGT
>JAHZMZ010005446.1:0-10275 GCA_027743805.1 Lepidocyrtoides sp. E14
ACTATATTTAATATCAAATACGACCTCTCAATTCGTTCCTTTCAATCATATTATGAGCAATCAGTGGGAACCAAAGAAATCAGCTAGCTAACCTTTGACATTTCAACGTTATCCTTTTGTTTTTGGCTCTCCCTCATACATGCAAGGGAGATTCTTTTCATCGCTTACTGTAAACGTCAACCCTACAAAAATGCACAAACAGTATGCAGAAGGAGTAGGTGGACATAAACTATTTTAGAGGTGGATAAATATGTATGTTAGTAACAAGTAAGTATGTAGTTGTTATTAAAGAGAAACTGCATAGGTAGGTGGGTTACTTACTGACATAATCTTCTTGTTGCTTATTGCCGTTTCATTATTTTGTCTCTTTGTTTGCAATGTATTATTATTTAGCCCCCCATTTGACTTTATACTCCGACACACAACTTTCCGACCCCGTTTGATGTTTTTGCACATTTTTACGGCTGCTTTTTTTGACGAGCACATCTATATTCACGAAGTGACTTGGCATTTTTTAAATTTTCATACATTCAAGGAAAATTAAACTGGGAACGAGTTCAAAGAGTAGAAATAGTTTTAGCAAATAACTTGTGCTGTTTGAAACATAATAGATGTAGCTTGTTTGTATGACATTTCATGCTGAAGGCTGCTACACAAATCACTAGAGTATAGCTCTATGTGCTGTGATCAAGATCTATTAGTTTTTCATGGTGCACGGAAAAGAAAAAAGTAGCTGTGACATGTGGTGTCCTTTCTCTTCATGCTTTCACTCTCAGGTTGCGGTATGAGTGTAGGCGGATGAACTTTTGCGTGGGATAGTATCATTATGGGTAGGCAGTTCTAGCTTCAAACGTTGTGAGTACATGTAAGAATTTTTTTATTTAGATAGTGTACAATGTATGGGGCAATGTGCATTTTATATTGTTAAACGTTTGAGAAAGAGACAAGAAAGCACTATGCACGACAGAAAAATACCGACAAAGCCGGTACTCGAGAAGTGAAAGGAAATATGATAATTCGATTTTTTATGATACTGGTTATTTGAGTTTGGAATTTGATTTTCTGATAATTGACAAGCTTTTACATCAAGCCAAAATGAAAGGTTGAACCAGAAATAGTTTGTTGCCATCCACATTCCATCCCGTATTAAGGGCCCATTTAAAATGTTCGACGCTAATTGGTTGCTCACACTGTATCCTACATCTCATAATTTGTAATTATCCACTTATTAATTTGTCCATTTAAATTGCAGTAATATTCCCAACAAGATGAATAAATCCTTTCCGGAACCCAAGCAAATCTATCACGACCATGCAACTAAATGGTTGCCAATCTTGCTTCAACATACTTACCCAGGATATAACCAATTTTACCTCTATAACTCATGAGTTATGAGTTTATACTTGGCCTGCCCTGCAAAACTCATCACAACTCGTAAGCTTTGGGAAGGTGACATGCTGCAACAACCAAACCAACTCAACAATATACTCATACTCATCGCCAGTCCTTGAATTTTTGATGTTTGCAAGCCAAATTATCTAGCCAGTGGTGTCATCGGTGTCGACCAATGAAAACGTATCCTATCCGAAATTTGGATCTTTCGTTTTTTAAATGACGTTGATCTCAAGTTATTACCAATCACCTTCATTAATTTCTTCATTTAGATCTCAAGTTATACGAGTAGTAGTTTTTTTAATTGGAAAAATTTGCCACCTACTTAGAAGGAAAAGTGGCCTGAAATTTAGCAGTGCGAGCAAGCAATACTTAAATACACTACTACATTAATTCATCATCATTATTGCTCATCATTGCTCCAAAAGTGAAATTTCGCATTTTTTTCACGCAAGCATCCCCACTGACCAGTGGAAGTAAAAACAAGGATGCAATTTATTGGTTATAATAAGTCCCACAAATATATTCAAATGAAATAAAATTTCATAGTCTGATGTATGATTCTTCACCACGTAAATCTGAAACTGGGACTCTGGAAATGTTTACATAAATATTTTTGAAGAAATATGGTGAAAATGTGGTGACAGTTTCTTCTCACAAAACAACATTACCTTCAAGTTTTAAAAGCACCCATGAGTAGCTATGTAGTATGCAAACTACTTACAATTAGTATAGAATATTATTGCCTTCCAACTTTCCCCTACTTTCCTCAGTAAAGATTTAAGCATCTTTTGATCTTCATATTCACGAAAGTGAAGAAAGTGAAGTTGTTGGGAATGTTAGCAGTTAGAAAATGCATTAGCCATGGAGGGATGCTAAAAGTTTGATGGTTTGCTGATCATTTTGACGGTGCTGAAAGCACCGTGCTGTTCTCAAGCCAATTCTTCATGTACACCAGTGACTGGCTTGATACACATGCTTGATTTGCATAAACATGCAGGTATGTGGGTACTCACATCATTTAATCCGAAATCATCCCATCTCGCCGAATGATGAAATATTTTATAGAAACGACATCATCACTTCACCGTAGCTTGACAATGAAGTGATAAATTCTGCGTATCAAATAATCACCTACCCACACATGCTTATTAATACTCACGGTTTTTCTATAGCTTATTTTTAATGCTTTTTTGATAAGTATATTTATAACGGCGATGTTAATAGAGTACTAGTAAGACGTTAAGTAGATCAACTCTTTACTCAGCGGCAGCGGCAACAAAAATAGAAAATTAAAATACTGGGGAAAGTATGTGTAGTGGTACTCTTCTGTACTATTCATTTGCTGCAGTTATTATGTCGCTGACGAAAGAGTTGTCCTTTTTGCTCAATTTGTCGTCGTCACATCTTACAACTCAAATACTGCCGTACCACGCAAAAATATATTCATTATGTGTGTAATAATATGCGCGCAATGCTTTGATAAGATATAATATGCGAGTTTTGGGAGAAATTTACCATTTGTTTTGTATTGTGTCAAGGTACAATGTAAACTGAATAAGAAATTTTGTAGTAAAAGTGCCACATCATATATCCGAAATAGGGAAAGGAGGAATTCTCTTCTCTGCCTTTTTGCCACTACCACCACCGCACCGCTTATATATAAAGTTATCATATCATCCTTATTCTTCTCGCAATACAATGTTACATTTTCAGCATCCCATTCCTACATCCCTGTGTCGTTTTATTGCATCTACTTACATAGTTGATGTTGGCGCTCCATTATTCTACCGTCACCATCTATTAATCGTCCTTTCCTTCTCCATATAAAAAGAGGGAAGAGCCACAGGCAAAACTTCAGTTGGTCTTAACAAACTCGCCAAGTAAATTTGTTCGTCATACAAAGTGCTAGAGAAAGCATTAAAGCCACTTCAGTAGCTGAGTCAGTGACGATTTGCATAAACAAGCTCAGCAATGATATTTCTTGCCCTTGCACTACAAAACAGCTCAAAAACAAGTTGTTAGTCCTCTTGTCTAGAGACACTGAAACAAAAGGAAATTGTAAATACTTGCACTAAGATTTGTGTGGTTTCAAATAAATTCAAAGTTGGTCATTTTTGATAGAAAAATCGAATAAAAAGATAATCCCAAACTGCTGTACTCGCCAATCAGAGAGGAAACTTTAATATTTTAACAAATTCAAAGAAAACCTCTTGAACGTTCTTTCTGCCTAGCATTGCTAAACCACTTAACAGTAGATTTGCAATTTGACTTGTTTTACATCTTTCCACGACAAAACCAATTCCGTGCTTTTCCTAAGCTTAATATTCAAAGACTACCAATCCAAAATTTGAACAAGTGGCATTCTAATACTTTCTCAACAAATGAGCATGCACATTGAATATTGAATGAAGTTTTTTAGGTAAAGAAACATAGAAATAAGCAAACCGCTTTACTTTTACAGGGCTAGCATTCTAGACGATACATCTAGATACGCACACGATCTAATTCACAACATAGCTTTACAAAATCATACATAAAAGCTAAGAGCCACTTCCTTCCGGAAAGGCGACATTGAGTCAGACTGACCATACTTGTTATAGCTATCAATTTTTGCTAAATATTTTTCTGACGTCTGCAAAAATTGGCACTGGTAGAAGCAATTAACTACCCCTATTTACACCCTAGCCATCTCAAAGGAGTCATCATTAGAAGAAGGGGATATCTACAGAAATTTCTTACTCTCGAGTTTCAAACAAGAGGCCAACAGACTTTTTCCGTAAGTTGAACCATTTTATTTTATCTATAAGCAAAGCAAGCATAGAAAACTGTCATAGTCTTCTTGAACTTCTTGAAACGCATCAAGCCCAGGTTTTTTATAACAAAATCGCATACACTAACATCAATACTTTCATGTTTATCTATCATTATACTAATTTTAACCCTTTTCTCCTTCTTAGTAGTTAGAACCAATAGGGTGTACTATTACACTTTGGCTTATTAGGTGTAACGAGAAAAATAGCCGTGAGAGGAGTATAATTTTTCCCTACATTCATTTGTTTGCGCTTGGCTTTTTATGTGTCTTTGCCTTTTTGCCTATTTAGAACAAACCTTTTACTTTGTTCAGTGATGCGTCGTGTACATCAAATTGGGCTCCCATCATCATCGTTGTCGTCGTCATACTTTTTTTTTTGCAGCTTCCGATAATGTAGAATTTCTCTGGAGCAATAATCTATCCCTCTGATATTTCATTCGAAATAACTTTTCACTGCCACCGTCATCAATGTCTAGTTATACATTATACTAAAACATATCGACATTCAACTTGTACGTGTATCATCACTAATTCTTCTTTCGTTTCTACTCCATATTATTATTGCTGTCGCTTATAATTTTTTTTTGCAACTCCTCACGGACCATTTGATATCCACAACGAGACATAGACTATATAGGCAAAGAGAAAGGGAAACAAACAGGCCAACAGTTTGTAGTGTATACTTGTTGTTGTTGGAACTGCTGCAACTACAACTACCGTTGATGTTGTGGTGGTGGTAAGTAAATAAGTAAATACGTACAGGGAAAAAGTAAGACAACGCCTTGGGAGATCCGACTTCAGCAAAAGCCAACAACAAACAAGTAGTTTCCTTTTCCACTCATTTTTTCGCTTCCCTTTTCTCACTCATCATCATCTTGAAAAGTAGTAGAAACAAAGTCTGCGTTCACCAAGATTTTCATGTTGTATGCAAAATAACATCTATGTTCATCTATTGTCAGAGAAAGGCATACTTTTGGGTTTTCTTATATTGTTCCATCGTTATCACTGGAGAAGTAAGTTTGGGAGACCATTTAAAAGGTATACGGAGAGGGATAGTGTAAAAGGTAAGATTGGTTGGTACTAAACAGTTCACATCTGATAAAAGTGGAAAAGTGTTAAGTAAGCTGACTAGGTGTGACATTGAATAGGCAAGTTTTTTATTTGTGCTTCCATTGTGGCTTCTACTTTTCCCCTGGGTGGTGGTTGAAAAGAACGACTTTAGGAGAGTTAGGTAAGCATAACTTGGAAAGCATAAGAACAAGGTGCAAATTCTGAACGTAGCCACACGACTACATACATTGCCATTACGTAAATAACGTTGTTCGTTTCAGTCAGAATTGCACCAAAATTGGGCCCACCCTTTCATTAACAATGGCTTTAATATCAGGTAGCTAGTCATAGTCATACTGTAAAGAAAGACTATCAAAAAATAATTAAAAAGTAAGTAAAAGAATTTTAGATGCAGTAAAATAAATTATCTCGTTACGAGTATCAGTTTTGTTGAAAACATGTAAAATACAGATACAGACATACTTGCACAAACAAGTGATATAAATAGTCAAGAAAGCATTTGTATAAACTTTGATTTGAGTTAGGGTTGTAATCCGACAATGACAACTTTCCTCTTTTTCTTTTCACAGATAGCTTTCAAAATAAATCCTATTTGCCCAGCTTAAAATACATTTTTTGACAAAAATGGCTACAAGTACAGTGAGGCAAAACTATAGTAGTGGAGCAAATACCTTAACGAGAATTACAGTGATGGGACTAACCGTACTCTTGATGTGGGGTGAAGTGAGCCGTGTTGAAGGTAAGCTGGTGAAAATGAAAAATACTTACATAGATAGTAAATAGTAAATGCTTAAAGAGATGTCGCAAAAAAACATTCGTAATATTCCTCTAAACTTTCTACTATGAATATTTATTGGTCACACTATCATCAAAACTACATTCAACAAGTCTGTCAATCAGTCCAAGATTTTGAAGTTAAAATTACTCGTTTGCAAAATTACCAAAATGGTTATTACTGTTTGTAAAACATTTCGTTCTTTTTGGTTACTCGGAAATAGGAGGCTGTCGCTTTTCTCTATCACATTGTATGCTATATTAATAATTGTTCACAATTAACCTACTACCAATTTGTCGACATCTATTTTGAATTACCATCTAAATAGAGTTATACACAATGAACATTATTTGGTTGCTTTTGTTAGTTTAATGGGTTTTAGGAACAATTACCCGACTGCATGTTTCCTGCAAACGCGTATTAGAAAAACTACAGGGCACCAGGTTATTAAGTTACTTTTTACATTTGGCTCCCTTCTCTGCTTTTTTTTTTTTTTTTTTTTTTTTGGTGCGGTAGCTGTAATGCAATGTGGGCGGAAGTCAATTATCAAACAGTTTGTAGCATCGCATTTGAACTTCAGATTCTGAAGGTATCAACGCTACATAAAGTTAATATAGAGTGTACCACAGCTATAGATATGATAATTACAAATTACAACCCATGCGGCACCGCACCAACTAACTTAAATGACGTGTTTGTAGGTATATGTATATGTAAGCATTTATTTAGATAGCTGGGTTTCCTCTCGTGTAATTTTTCCTTTCACACGCGGCACTGAAAAAATAATGCTTGTTGGGTTTCGTATGTAGGTAAGGCATTAACGTTTCGAGCATGTAATATACAAAAAGAACATACCAAAAGGGCGTAGGGTGAATATTTGATAGGCACTGAACAGTTTAAAAGAAAGTTTGCTTTGTTTGCTAACAACATTGACATGAAAGTTTCGTCCGACAGGTTGCATGCAATACACATTGAATGTCCGTAAAACTTGGTAACGATCCTACTGCTGTAAAATCCTTACAACGGGAAAAATTAAATTTGAGGTTAATTGGCAACTCACCTTTTACAAATAATAGTTGTTAATATTGTTGAAATATTCCATCCCGAGAGTGCCGTCTCGACTAAAAATAATTAAGACATTGCCAAATAAGCCAAACATAAAAAATGTGCCATAGGAAAAGGCATTATAAATACTTGGATGTTATTAATGGACCTATTGTGTAGTAACAACGTGATAATGATGAAAACTCATACATGACCTTTGACACTTCCATTTGACCTATGATGCTAATTTCAATCCCATAGGTGTTCCAGAGGTCTATTAAGGTATGTCAAATTTCATTTGAATAGGATGAGGAGTTATCGCTCGGACAGGTCGACAGACACACAGATAGACATTTCTTCCCGTTTCCACCCCCTCATCCCTCGTTTTTATAATGTGCCTATGGTACGCAATAATATTTTAAAACGATTCAATTAGTTTTTAACTCATTCATATAATATTTGAAATATGAGCTATTAGCTTGTAATTTTGAGTGTTTATAAAAGTAAAACTTTACCCATTGATGTCACAGAAGGTCAAACTGAAGCGTTTACATGAAATACCAACTTTCTTTATACTCTCATTATGCATTATACATTTTGGAATATTAAAATTGTAATTAGTTTCCGACAGTTTAATGCATTGCAAGTTCCTAAATACATTAGTTTTTTAGTTACAACTTTTAACTTCAGAAAGTATCAAGTCTTTTCACAAACCATTTACTTTTACTTTATTGCATACTTGGACAGTTAATATTGAGCACAAGTGTACAAACGAAAAAGATCTTGGACGAGTTTTTTCCTATGTACTTTTATTGATAACTAGAACAGTGTAAGCTGTGAAATGAAACTATCGAAAGCGGCAATGTATTGATGTGAAGAAAACTCATTCAAACTAATAATGCTGTACAGTGAAAACCATTAACCGTCACTAACCGTTAGAGTCGTCAGATTTTTCCGGAAATCAATTCCATAGAAGGCATTGACCAACATACTTGTGTACCAATTGTGTTGATCTGTCAAGTAGTTTTTGAGTTATCGTATCCACAGACAGACAGACAGGATCGTGACCTCATTAACTATTTCTTCTGCTATTCCATCGCTTTCGATAGTTGATACAATAGCTATAGGGAGCGTGAGGTTCAACACATGCTTTGCAAACTCAAGAAAGGATTGCAACCATTTGTTTTCTGATGATAAGCCCGTTTTTCAACTGAATATGTCATACTAAATAAAAGATGTATAAATATAAAGTACTTTCTACCGCTCTTTAAATTCACTCAGACCAAATCCTACAAAATATGCAGATAAATTAACTTTACTTTTTGACATAAATATGAGCAGATGGCAGATAGCAGATAGATTCTTGGTCCAACGCGCTTTCTTTTACTGCCTTTTTTAAAGACTTATTTTGAAAGTTAAAAAATTCTTACTACGACAGAAGAACGGTAAGGAGCAAACTTTTCCCGGATGTGTTTTAAGGATTTTCAACCGCTGCTACATTAACAATGAAATTAATAATTAAATTCATGACGCTTGATGTGTACAAGCTATGCCACATAAATAGTGAGTGAGTAAACTGATTGCAAGCTCTACATTTCATCTATGTACAAACTTGTCAATTTTAATAAAATACATCCGGAAAAAAGTAGTTATGAAATTGAACTATTTAAGCGGACGCAACACGAAAGAAGAAGCGAACACGCTATATTGACATCAGAAAAACGATATCTTAAAAAATGAAGCTTATGCTTTTTACAACATAGTGGGTGGTGGTAGGTGTGGGTCGATCGGTTTGTGGCTTATTGTCCTCTGCTTCTCTATTCCAGTGTAATTCAGCGTAAATAATAGACGCAAACGTTTATTGCAAAAAGCATGAATGAAAGCGCCAAGCGAGAGGTTAATTGATTTTTGACCCACTGACGTCCGCTGACATTAATTTTTCCTTGCAGTTTAGCTTGGAGAAATAAAACAACAATACCAGTAATAATCTTAGTTTTCTAGTGTCGTGTTGTGTTGTATTCTCGTGCGTCATAATATTCACAGTCAAACAATAACCAAACTCGATGAAAATTACGTTGTGTTGTGGTACATGCATATTATTTTTTCCAAATATGTTATGCCATGTCAGTTGACATGTCGTGTGATTAGGTTACTGATGTGCCATTATGATGTCATATTAGAGAAACCACAATGAAACATTAGCTGGCAAATACGGATTGATAAAATACAAGCCTTCCAACACTAGATTATTGGGGAAAGCATTTGACGCTCAGGGATTAGGATACTAAATTTGATGACGCTTTAAAGTCAGACTCACAAAATTACTATGTATGGCTTCAGCTACCTAAATTTACATCACATCAAAGTCAAAGTCAATTGTTGTAAAAAAATATGGCCTTTTTAATCTAATCCGTTGAAACCATTTTTTTATAATGTTTGCTGCTTAAAAACAATAAAGAGTAAAGTTGAGTATCCTAAAACTGTAAAAGGAATAATGTATCATGTCGTGTACAAAATGTAAAATGAAGAACGAAGAACCAGAAAAAGGCGAGTAAACATTCGAATTTTTAATTATGTATAGCTTTTGCTTTGCATTGCTGGATGCAATAGCTTATAAATAATTTATGAAATGTAGGATGTTATCGGAACACTGATTAAATAATTTAAAATTAAACTTACAGATACAAGTACGAGTCAAAATGGCAATTTTAATTGAATCTTTTCTGAGTCGAGCCGTATTCAGTACAAATAAATGTTTTCATCGAGCATGACATGAAAACTTGTGGCTAGTGGCTATATTCTACCGACGATATAAAAAGAAACATTCTAAATATTTATGGAATTTCGTATTTGATATACACACAAAGTTAACAAGCGTGAAATCTACGTTCCATAGCGGTTTCGTTGACGTGCCTGTGCATGTATGGTCTGTAATTCAACTATTTCCCATTTAATGTAACGTCATTTGACTAACATAAAAAACGTACTGTTTCCATTCACCATTCTCTGCCTGAGCCAACATAAATACAATCGCAATCCACAGATTTATCTAATATGCATGTTCAGATTTTTCATATATTTACATGAAAAAGGCAAAAAACACGAATTTCAGTACATATCCTTCTCAAAACTAAAAGGGTATTATGATATATTGTGAAAAAGTTTATCCGTATTGCTT
>JAHZMZ010005447.1:0-23003 GCA_027743805.1 Lepidocyrtoides sp. E14
TTACTTAATCACTCCTCAAAAAATAATCTTGCTTGTTATCAGAAAACTTTGCAACTTTTCTTCCAACCATTTTCACCACCCCTCAAAAACGTACATTACAAAAACAAACTTTTTTTTTCTAAAAAAAATAACACAATTCAGTAGAGAAACAACAACTAAACCTTAAAAAATAATAGGTATCTCCTGGGAAACGTTGTGCTACTTTTTTGTTTCCCAATCAAGGTCTCTCTCTCTCACTCCTCATCTGCCAGCAAGTATGCATTATATATTTTTATGATTGCGCAACAATGTTATTATTCCAGCAGTAGACAAAAAAAGAGATTTTCATTTTTCCACATAACGTGTCTACCTACTCAGTCAAATCTCCGCTGCTTCTGCTGCTCTTATCTTCATATCACTAATGAAATATTCAGTGTTCAGAGAATAGGTAGATTCTCCCCCACCACCATCACCAAAAACACCACACAAAAATAATATTGTTCCAGAGAGGAATGAATGACGCAAATGATGCATATAACACATAGTCGCTTAAAAAAAGAGGCAAACAAAAATATCCTCTTTTCTTCACTCACTCATTCTCTCAGTCTTTCCCTACCTCCAATTCGACAAGTCTTTTACAGCGTAAAACCGTAACCAGGACAATTATCATGTAGCGTAAATATATGCAGCTTTTTAAAAGAGAAAATTTTCAATTTTTCCCTTCAGTTTATCACCACCATCCAGTTTCACGGAGAAACTACAGTAATGATTATAATTATCACCGTCTCCTTCAGTTAGTAATTTATTTAATTTGATTTCTCTCCAGCAAAATTTCTATAATTACATTTTTATTCGTTCGTGCATGAAACTGAAACAAAGACAAAGCATTGTATTCTCTTATTTTTGAAAAACCGGGCCAGTGCTGAGCATACACAGAAAAGCAGAAACTTCCACACACATACACACGCTGTCTTCTAATATTTTATGTTCTTTCTTGTACATTTCTTTGAAGAAAAGAAACAAGTGAAGAGGGAGGAGGAGGAGGAGGAGTAGAAGATTGTGCATGCAACAACAAAGAACAACTTTTATTTTACACCGTCACTGCAAAAAGCAAGAAAACTGGAACTGTTATTTTGAACGCTGAACATATCAAATGTACATTTTAAAACATTGTTTTATTTTTCATTTAGCGTACACACTTAATTTTCTTTCTGCACTAGAAATGGCATGGCATGCATGCATCCCCTCCAAAAATCCAACTATTAATCCATGCATGCCTGCACAACAAACAACGCAACGAACCAGCACTTCTCCTGCTCAGATTCTCTCTACTCACCCAAAAAGATATTCAGAAATGAAACGAACGAACCAACAAATCTAACAAACTATTATTTTTCTTGGTTTTTTTCAGTGCATATTATCTAGCTGCAGTAGTGTGTTGGCTGGCAGCTACAACAAAAAAGAACAGACACGCTTCCACACTGCCTCCTCTCACTACACAGTCTACAAAGCAACTAAACTCAGCAACATGAGAAACACACATACCACCACCAAGAGCTGAAAGAGACAAAAAAAGTTAGTTTGCTCAAGTCCGTCCGTACAGCAAACTGACTGGTTCATTCTCTTCTTCGTTTATGAATTCTCGTCTACAAAGTCGTGCAAGGCAATCCCTTCATTTCACTGTCGCTGTGTGTGTGTGTGTGTTCAGTAATGGCAATGGCAATAAACGTCGAATATTATTTTAACAGACAAGTTAAAGCTATATGGCTACTCAAATAGAAGAATCAAGCTTTATTTTTCTAGCATTCTAGTCTTCTTCTCCATTCCCTTCACGTCTCCATTTTATCATCGTACCACACGAAAAATATTATGAATGACTACACATCCTCTGACTAGTAGTAAACTGAACTAACGTAACTTTAAAATAAAATACTACTGTTCGCTTGTCTGGATAAAAAGAAGAAACAAAAAAATTGTAATGTTCTTTTTTGAAAAAAAAAACATTTCTTTCAGTGCAATTTTAAACATTGCAATGAAGTGATGATCATAACAAAAATAAACTGTGTAAAATTCAAAAAAATAAAATAAAAATTTTCTTTGTATCATTAGCCTCGTCGTCATCTTTCCATTGTATTATTGCATTTCCAGGTAAAAGAATGAAAAGAGGGTTACTATGTATCAAAAATGTGGAGTGGTGTAGGAAGACATTCATTTCATTTCTCTATTTGTCTTCTCCGCTTTCCATTCTCCAACACAAACCTACTCTCCATTTCTTTTTCACACAAATCTCTCTCGTAAATCGCTTGGGTAATAATATTATTCACATTCACGTACACCACCACCGCCGGTCCATTTCTTTATTTGTAAAGAGTGCCACTACGACACGTCCCTCTGCCTTAAATATGCAATCAAAGTGCTTAAGTGAGCCCTAGGAAAAAGGATGGTAAATAACAAGGCAAAAAAAAGGACACGGAGATGTACACACACAAGAGTGAGCAATGGATAAAGATTAGACTCGTATGAAGAACAACAACAATGGCCAGGTATACCTGCTTATAATATTATTTCATTTTCTTGTGGCCTCTCTTTCGTCTTCAACCTCTCTCTTTCCTGCTTACTAGCTATGCATAGGTACTACGCACAGAAAAAAATACGAAATTGTAATAGCAACATCAATAAAAGTACACTGGACTTACGTACAAGAAACAGGGCCTGGAGCAGAAGAAAAGAGGAGGAGAAGATGAAAAAAAAATTCTCGTAAGAAATGTACATTATACACAAGTAGGGTAACAATATCTATTTATTGTAAGCACTGAGCATTGTTACATTTACATACAATGCATCACAGCGCGACTCAATGCAGGATGGCCGTTTCAGTTTTTTTCTCTTCTTGAAAAGGAGAAAAATGTGGAGAGACTGCATTCATGAGATGGAAAGTGAGAAGAGTAGTGGTGAGTGATACACTTGCTATATAAAATACGTGGATACCATGAGAAAGAAAAATAAAGAAGAAAAAACATGAGCTTCCCTTAAAAAAATAAAATAAAGTGTCAGGTAAGTAGGGTGAATGAATGCATCATCATTGTTCAGAGAGGTGAGATGGAAATGAAAAAAAGAGGAATAATAATAATAATATGAATAATGCCACAGGAGAGCAATGAGGATGAACGACAACGAAACAAAGAAGGGTAATAATATTTGTTCGTATGACAGTGTATTGCCAAGTCTCATTGTGAGTACATTTGAAAATTTATGGATTTACTGATTATTGTTTACTTTTGAAGCATTAAAGCATCTTTCAGAATATTAAAACCGCTAAGCGCATCTCTTAAATATATACAGGCACATGAAAACAATAAGTAGATGCGTAGCGACATGTCATATATCACCTACAGACATTTTCCCCTGTCACTGAGTTCACCATACACCATAGTGGATAGGGAATGGTGCCTGCCGAGAATGAATCGATCTCATTATTTATTTAATTATTTAACACCATATATTTGAACCTTAAAATAAGCACCATTTGGAGCTTGGAAAAATAAAATAAACTCCTGTGCAAGCTTCATGTTGATTTTATTCCATATTTCTTACCGTGAAATGGAATAGAATTGTTGAGAATAAGACATAGAGAAATTTTCATCGTATATGACAATGACCTTGTCTTCCTTGTTGTTAGTGTAATAAGTAAGCAATAATTCTGTCAATACAAACTGCACATTATACAGCAGTCATATAGTCATCGTATACATGCATGCATACTGTCATTTAGCATGTTTACAGAGAACAACCCCATTTCATGTCTTCGTAGTAGAATTGTATTTGTTCCGTCTTACGACTTTGTTTGCTTGACTGGCTTAGCTGACTGGAGTAGTAGTTTCTAGTGGTGGTAGCTTTACGAGCAAAGCAGTTAATTCCACAGTTCTCTTTTTTCCCAGCCTAGTCCTCTCCCCAAAAACCAAAGTATTATTATTTTGGGCTTAAGGTGGCATGCATGCCGGTGGTACATTTATTATTGTGGCAAGAAATTCAATATGAGCAAAGCCAGTGGAGGAGAAATAAGAGTAATTTAATTGAAACCATGCAGCTACACAATGTTATGTGTATATATATATGTATGCAAGGCACTTTAGGAAGCAAACTCAAACGACCACCACTAACCGCACAGGTGAAAAGGGTTTCGAGTGTCCGTCGTCCGTTCACATCAACTCACTACATTATACACCTGTCTCTCTCTTTCTGTCTACCTGTGTGTGTGTGTGATACAATGCATTATTATTAATACACATTTATAGCAAAGCTGGCACGGAATTGTGCATGCTTGCCCAGCTTAGCTATCAAGTTTTTTTTTTTTACTTTTGCCCGCTCACAACTGCCAGTGCGCTTCCTTTTCCTCTCTGTAGCTGGTAGTTTGTTGTCAATTTTTTTTAGTTCTTATAAACTTGCCATTATTAATAAAATCGATAGCCTTTTATTCCAATCCTTTTCTTTGATTATGCTGCTGTTTGAACATAGCAGGTTGTTGGATGGAATGAATAAAGAAAGTGGTTTGCACTTACACTGGTTGGTCGAGAAATAACTGGAATACACGAACAAATATTGGGTCACCTACAAACCATCATCGTCGTCGTCGTCGTCGTCATCATCATCATCATCATCATTAGACGAGACCGTCAATTTTATATCTGTCTACATTATTGTTAAGTCTATGTATATTCACATCCAGAAATAGACTAACACAGCATGTAACATACCTTAGTAGTAGGGTGCAAGAGAGTTTTGTTCAAAGTACCTAAGAACAAAACGAGTGTACAGAGGCCGGAAGAAAGGCATGGAAAAGGTAGGTTTTTTTCCAGTGCAGAACCTTTACAGTGTTAATTTTAAATGAGCTCGTTACAAAAGGGAAGACATAGTATGATGATGATCATCACCATATGATGAACAGGAGAGAAGAAGGGAAAGCGAATAATAAAATTCGTATAGCAGCACCATTATATTAAGTCAATTGTGATGAATATGACGACAATATCATAAAATGGGATTGCATATATATTCAGTCATACAAGCTATGCTACTGTTTAGAAAGTGAGTGTGGTAGGTCGATGATGATGATGATGATAATATGATGTGATATCAGTCAGAGAAGTACTCTCTTACATATTATTATTAAACGAGGATAATCGAAAAGGGAAAGAAAAAGGGCTTCATTTCAGGTCAACTAGAATATTACATCTGATTGTATTTTTACTCATGGCGCCTCTTTGACCGCTTGGTTTTTCTTTTGGCATGCACTGAAATACACTTGTGACCTAGAAAATAAAATAACACTTTAAAACTATATTATTAAGTAATCTCACAACTGGAGGAACTTGGGACCACATACATACGTACATAATATGCCACTGAATTTAATCTAGTTTTTTTTCAATTTATTTTTACCTAAGAAAATTTAACATCCCATTTCTATTCTTATGTATCCAACTGAACAAAAAGAATATGTAAGAAAATGAAAAACCTTTTTTTTCTTGGATATTTTTTCATCTTTCTTGTTAAATTTTCGCAGCAGTAGTGTGCAACCATTTAACTATATTCATTTTTTTTATCGTTATGACATAAGTTTTTGATGCTTGTACCCAATTAACTTTTCAACACTCTGTACTAACTGAGTTCATACTGCTACTGGCACGTTTCTTCTGATTTTAAGCTGCTGCTGCTGTTTCCCACGAATAAACCTAGAGGCTAAAGGCTTTAATGCATACGCACGTGTCAGTTTTTCGTTGTGCCTTTTTTATACAAAACAATTTCATTTGTATTTATGTTTCTTTCTTCTCTGCCACCACCATTTCACTTCATTTAGCTAAATTGCTTCTGCGAAATCACCCTTTCCATTCTTTCTGCACGAACGCATGCAAAACGAACAAACTGTAAGAGCCAGCCATTGTACTACTGTACTGCCACTCTAAAAAGTGGAGCAGTCAGTCAAGTACACACAGCAAAATGAAATATGTGTCATCGTTCTCAAACAACACGCAGTTTTGCCATGTGCTATTTTTTTCCTACCGCTTTCTATCCGCCCACCTCTTACTGTTATTATCCAGTTGTGACAAATCATAGGAAAAAGAAAATGCCAAAAGTCTCATTTTACCACTACACACAGCTTACGTTACACTCTCCAAGCAAAAAAACCACCGCAGGCCACAGAGACACATGTGACTCTACTCCACAGAAATATTGTACTTTCATTTTTTACACTTGATCCTCATCCTTTTCCCTAGTCTGCTTGTTCTACGCGAGTAGTCCTTTCGAGCAGCCGTTACATTTGCATTTTTATACGCTCATACTTACTCAACATCATCTTTATTTTTGCAAGAAGAAGAAATAAAACGAAAAGAGTCAACGTTTCTTTCCGGGTATGTTGGAGAAAATACGCAATAAAACTAAAGTCTACCCTTTTTCCTGTTTCCAAGTAAGTCCTCCCATTTCCCTTATTGCTTCCATGAATAATAATAATA
The DNA here is from genome assembly GCA_027743805.1 of Lepidocyrtoides sp. E14. Taxonomy (NCBI): domain Eukaryota; kingdom Metazoa; phylum Arthropoda; class Collembola; order Entomobryomorpha; family Entomobryidae; genus Lepidocyrtoides; species Lepidocyrtoides sp. E14. The sequence goes on from JAHZMZ010005447.1 coordinate 6,492, forward strand.
AAGTCAAGCAAGCAAGGAATGATGAAAAGAGACAAGAAGTAAAAGACTGAAGGAAAGAAAAATACTACTCCACTTTTAGTAGCGTATAGATAAGACAGATTAGAGAAAGCGAGAATCCATCTACACCTACAATAATCGCCATGTTTAGTATCAAACTTTTTTCCTCCGCCCAATTCCCATTCTTATTTCTCATATCAATACAATCATATTCGTAGACTGACTTGGTTTTATTTTTCAAATGTAATATATTTTCAATTATATTATATTTCGTTCAGAGAAGTTGTATCAGATATCTAACAGAACGAGCATGTGAAACGCTTTGGTTGGAAAGAATATGAAAAAAAACATTTGTGCCAAATTTACAGAGGGATCATCTCAGTGAGTGCATTGATGACATTCCTCTATACTTTTAAAAGATTTTTTTTATTCGACACACATTTTTTTCTATTTTTGCTTGGCCGAACATTTATTTTCCGGGCGATTTTCTTTCAAAGAAATCACCAAAAAGAAGGCAAGTGTCAAGCAATTGCTTTTCTTGTCTTTCCTTCTCTTCGTTTTTTTTACTTTTGCAAAAAAATTAGATTTCTTTCGACAGACACTTCTTCCTTCGTTCACAAGAAACGCCAACTGCCAACTCCCTCCCTCATCCCAAAAAAACTCCATCTCGGAAAAACTACAAATTATATACATTTTCCGTTTATTTTTTTTTTTCTACAATGTCCGCCTTCATCACTTATCATTAATGTTATTACACACACACGAACAGTGCTAGCAACAGAACTACATCAGCTTTACATCATGATCAATAAACAACGACACCAAAACATCAATTTATTTGGAAGTCCAACTTTTGTTTTCTTTCCACAAAAAAAGCAACAGACAAACATATTCTCTCCCTACTTGTCTCTCCGCCACTGACAATGAATCAACTCCCTTTTCTAAAAAAAAATGCGAGAACCTCTCAATGAATATTGGCAGATGACCATTATCGTCGTTATCATCATCAAATAATACTTTTTCTATTTTCAGTGTATCCAAGTCAGTCAGGATAACATTTGAAAGTGTGTCTTGAATTTTTCCACAAACAATTTATAAGGTTATAACTTATAACCTTTAAAAACAGATAGTTTGGAAGTTTGCATCCTTTTATCATGATCACCTTATTGTTTGTTAGGTGAATAACTGATTGAATGAATGGAGTAAAGTAGTTTTATTGAAGGGCATGTAAACTTCTGCAATAGTAGTGATAGCAGTAGTCAGTGGAAGAATTCCGATTCCAATCTGCAACGCATCCAACTACTAACCTATTTCACAACCAATGAAACCATCAATTTGTCCAGTCATCCAGAAAGGAAAAGGAAAGGAACAAGAAAGAAACTGCTTGTCTGTCTATTTTATTTGGCAGTAAGAAAAAAAACTTTTTTTTCCAAACTGGAACTTTTCTTGTGTGTGTACACAGAGAGAAAGCAAATGCTACAGATATCAAGACGATGGCAATGATAATCTAACATTCTCCTCCGCCGCCAAAAATGGACAATCAATGAATTCTGCTCGTTAAAAAAAGTTCAGTGTGAAAAAATACCCAAAAAAATGCGTGGGCTATCATGTCTATTATGTTAGCAATTTTTTTCGCTAGATACCTATACAATCCAATTAAGCACGCCGCACACCACACACCACCAAAAGGAATTAGAGCAAGTACCGTCATTCATTTTTATTTCTTATAGGAAAAAAAAAAGATTTCGCTCTCCACTCTCCAGAGAAGACATGGAAAGAATGTGAAAGGGGAACTATTTGCTGAAAAGAAACGGGAACATATTGCAAAGAAATTATCAAGTTTTTTTCATTGTCAGATAAGAAAACCTTGACTGCAACATGACAAGTAAACTAATTGCTATCATTTGCACGAACTGAAATCTTCAAATAAAACGAATCCAATAATATATTTTCTTGCACAAAAATATAAGATACAATCATTAACCACAATGGTAGTGATCATCATCCCTGCACAAAATTTGCTTTGCTGTTTTCTTCTTTTTTAGGTGTGATTCTTTGACTCTCTGATGAAAAACATTTTTGTTCATGGTGTTTTGCTCAGGCTTTCGTAACAATAATAGCATTTATGTATGTAGTATTAACAACAGCATCGTACTGATTGCATTACGTTACGTATTTCTCTAATGCACAATTTTTTTTCATAAAATGCATAGATAAATTTGAGAAGATGTAGGTTTAAATTATTCTTGGTTTTTCTCATCTAAAATTTTATTTACTTTATTACAAATCTTCTTGGCATAATGTCCATCATTGGCTCGCTCATTCAAAAAAAAAAAAGAACTAAACTCAACTGAAAGTTTGTTTAGCAGCAACAGAGCACATTATTGAAACAGTGCAGTGGCTTCACTTGACTATACATGACTAAGCGTCACTATTTTCTGAAATTCAAAAATTTTTCTTAAATATATATTTTTCCTTCTCCTTAGTCTCCTTTGTTTACTCATCCTTTTTCATCATCTTCTTCTTGTTCAGGTACTCAAAATAAAAAAAGGAAGCCTGTTATTCTCAGTAAGTCATTTAGATCTTCTTCATCTACCCATTTTTTTACTACTACTACTACTGCTGTTGTTCTTCTAAAGTGCATTTTATCATCTCATCTTCTCGCTTTTGCTCACTCTTCTGGTAAAAGTGCCTTAGGGACTCTTCAGCCATTTATCTATCTTTTTTTTCTCTGCTCAACATACAACAAACTCATCTTCATCATCCCCAACAGCTACACACATAAGTAGACAGACAGACAAGTGTGTACGTACAGTGCCTACTTACTGCGTGCTTACATGCTAAAAATTCAACCAAACCGTAACAACAACATTACACAGTTAAAAAAATAGCTGATACTCCTCATGACTATCTAAGATGATCCTGATATTTTTCTTCATTTTTTATTTTTCGTTTACTACTGTTGCTCGCTGCAGTGGATAAATGGCTAGTAGAAAAAGAAGGATGGATGCTTGCCAGACGTTTTCATCAAAAGTAGTAGTAGTAGTAGCAGTAGTAAATACAACCATAGAACAAAAACGGCAGCAGGCATTGCTCTGTTTGATGTTTGTGTGTAATTGTAAATACAGAAAAAAAGAGAGAACTTATTAGACATCTTACACAATAAAAAAATAGTATTCTCATCTTCTCTTGTTTCTTTCTGCTGGCAACATACTAGCTAAAAACTCACTGAAAGAGTGCGATCATGATGATGATGATGATGATGCAAGTTGTGAGTGAGTGCGATGATGATGCCATACAACAACTTACATGATACAAGTTTCATTCTTCCCCATCCTTTCCTTACAACCTTATTTTTCTGAATCTTTAACAACAAAAATGGATGATGATGATGATGATAATCCAACTACTACTAATACTGCTTGCATTGGTTTTATAATATAAATGAGGCAAAATAGAAAAGAGCAATGCAATGATATCACACGATATGATAATGGAGTCACTCCATTGGAGTGAATGGAAGTATCCAGCGGAGCTAGTCTTGTATTTTTCCTTTTCTTCATAATATTCTTTCATTTCATCATTGTCATGCGATCCTGGCCTGGTGCTGGTTTTGCTGACTTAACTTGCTGCTAGGCAATGATATTGTTTTCTCTCTGACTGCAGGAACAACACGACAAAAAAAATTGTACTGAAGTGGAGAAGAGGGACATGATGGCTAAGCAAAAAAAAAAACTAGAATACTTTTGCCATGAAAAAAAATACATAAGTTAGGAGGCCATGCAGACAAGGAGTAATCTACTACTTGGACTGACCGACACTAGTAAAGTAGAAAGTACGTGAGTACTTATGTGTGTACTGCAAGTATTTATCACGCTGTATGGGTCATTATACTTTTCCTCACTGTGTCGTAGTCGTCGTTGCTGCAGTAGTAGTGAGGAGGAGTAGTATTCATTCAACAGAGTAAAATAAATGTTGGAGAGTTAACAGCGACGTTTTTCTTCATTTCCTTGGAGTTTGTTTTAGTATTTTTTTTCTCTTGCTGGATGCAGAAGAGCACTATTATTACTTTACTGCGCTGTGATACTTTTAAAAGGCTCGTCAGAAACAGTTAAGCGTCCCCATCCCGAAAACACTTTTATGTAATTACAAGAGTAATAATAATAACAAGAGTACCAACAACAGAGGCAGTAACTAGAAACAAGTCCACTTGACTACTTTTCTGTCACTCTGTTATTAAGCATTTTAGATACATACATGAAAGAAATGAATGCTTCTAAGTATCTTTGCGCACTGCTTTGTGACATTTCCATGACCTGAAATACAGTACTAAAAGTAAGCAACCTGTTTCCCCGTTTATTTTACTGCAGCATGGAGCAATGGAACATTGCCACTCTCTTGACGATGAAATTGGTGGAAGTACATATAATTCGACTGTCTGCAACAACTAGCATGATGACGCAGCTTCCATAATTCTCCAAACTAATCAAGTGAATAATAATAAAAAGTGGTAGAGATCGTTTTGTCATCCTCTTGGACCACTTATTGCGTCTCTACAAAACCATGTCCATCCATCCAAAACAAAAATCAACAAACAGCTTGAAGTGTTCACCTGAACTGAAATGTTTACACACTTTAAAAAACTGAATGAACCAGCCAACCAACCCAGTCAGCCATCATCGTCATCGTATCATTCATCATCATCCTCAAACATCCGCTTCTCAGTGGGCAGCATAGTGTACTCTAAACTTTACCTCTGGTAGATTATCTACTTACATTTTCTACTTCAACGACCTTGAAGACCATCGTTCTTTTATTCGTTTTTTACTACTTCCTTTTAACATGCTTCTCCTACAAATGCTACAACTACAAAAAATATGGGAGGACGACAACAAGAAATAAATCCTAAGCTTCTAAACTGGTCTCGTACAATTTAAACCAGAATCACATAATATCATTAATCTGCTATTTCATTGTAAGTAAGTACATTAAAATAACAACAAGGGATGATGATGATGGTGGTGTTTGGGTGACCCTATAAAAAATTCTACCCTTCTAGCTGCATCTTTAGTTACACAGACGAGGAATAATAAGGATGAAGATTATTATTGTGACGAACAAAGAAGAACAAACTGACTGACTGACAGAATGACTGGATTGGATTATTGCTTCAAGTAGAGATGTGTAGTGTTTCAGCAGGAGCAGAGAGGGACGAGCAAGACAAGTTTTTATTTTATTACTGTTATTATTACAAACCACTTTACTCACTCCACTTTGTTTCCTCTCTCCCTCCATCTCAAGCAAAGTATTTTTAGATGATCCAATCAACCAATTCAAATGTATAATTATATAACAATAACTAGGTATATACAACGTGTATTTAATATTTATACTCTGATATTTATACCGAGTTTCATTTGTTGTATGATGGAGCAGAATAAATAAGTGAATTTAACTACCACATACTATCATCATCATCGTCATCGTTCTCGTTTTTTATACGTGTACCATTTACGTATACATACATACATACATGACTGTATTATTATACATTCCAAATCAGGAAACAAGCTATCCGACATGGCTCCGTGTTCATCATCATCATCATCGACACATTTTTATTATAGCTGAACGCTATTAAATAAATACGCATTCTTCTTCTCCAGTTTCTTGCCATCATTACTATTATTAGTACTGCTGCTGGAGTGTATTTAGCAGAAAAGTTGTTGCATGCAATTCTAGAAGCCAGTGTAGAAGAAAGTTTCATTACCACATAATATTTAATACTGACGCAGGTAAGATTTCTTTGTTAAGCAGTGACTACTACCAATGCTCATGATGAGTCTAAATAACAAATTTGGAACAAAGAGGACAAGCAAAAACAAATCAGCCATGTACAAAACACCTATTTGGAAGGTGAGTGAGTGGTGAGTCATTACTTCAAGCCGGAAAAAGACGTTTGTAGGTAGATGCATGGGTATGTTGGCATGCATGCATGCTTGCTAAGTATGAAGGGCAAACAATTCAAGTCAGTTCAGATGGAGGAAATAGCATTATGGTAACAACATTACTCCACTTTGCTAAGTGACCACATTATTAGGTTAGAACCAAGAAGGCAGGGAGGATTCTACTTGCAAGTACTGTAGAAATATTACTTGTGCTGCTGCTGCCAGCTACTTTTTTTTTAAGAGTGACGACGAACGGACATGCCAGCAATCAACAGCAATTTCCTATTATTCCACTCTCACTCTCCACAATTGCGTTATAAAAGGGAACGTACCCGAAGCAAAGATTTTATGAAAGTGCTACTTAGCTTTTTTTCTGAATACCTCAACAGTCCTAAAATAATGTGGGATATACTGGAAATAATAATAAAAATGGAGGCGAAGAAAAGAAAGAAAAGAACAAAAAGGCATGATTTTTTAGCATTAGTTAGCAGCAGTGGACTGGCCTCATGTTGTTGGAGATGATGGTGGCGTGGCCGGTCATACGGTGGGGCATATAGTGTGCCGCAGGGAACGTTTTACAAAAATGTAATCATTGTAACACTCACGGCTCATTGCCTCATGATGATGATGATGATGATGACGATCTAAAGCTTCTTAGGAACAAGGAGAATTGGAGAGAGTGCGTTAGAGAGAGGGAGAGTTTTAAAACTACAACAATTTTTAAGGGATTCTTTAAGTCAGTTTTCTCATGCTGTTGTAAATATTCATGTTAGGTCACTTTAACAGTAGCAGGATTACAATGAGTTAAGAAACACACGTAGATACATACGTGGTTTCAATCTGTACACGTACACCGTATCCGTTCTGTTCATGGATACACATCATAATGAAAAAAAAATTCTCTCTTTATCCTCCTCCTCATTTTTACCTTCTTTCTGTTATATTTCTCTCCAGCTTGTTTTTATTTTTTTATTGAACAACCTGGAAAAGATAACAACGTTTAGAGATAGGAAAGCTGTTTTTCTTGAGATGAGAACAACAAGACTGAAATTGCCTTTCATTTGCGTCTTACTGAATAAATGATCGACAAAGGCATTGAGAGGAAAAGAAAACAAAGGGAAAAAAGGTACATACATACTGAATCAACTTCCCGGTTTAAAAAGTAATCTACGGGTAAACAAATTCTGGCGATGACCATTTGCATAGTTATGTAAAAAAAAAGAAGCATTTTGAGAATTAACAATAATTTTGAGGGTAGCGTTTCTCCTCGAATTTTTCGTTTTTCTTCTTACTACTATCGCCACTGTTTATCTTTATGATTCATCTCTTCCATGAATGTTTGTATCTTATCCGTTTTAAATGCACAAAAAAAGAAAGAATTAAGCAGTTAACAGAAAAGCGTTTGGTACTGTTTCATCCTCTGTTTATAACTATATGTGCCACAGAAAGTAGGTTGATTCTGAACAGCTAATAAACCCATTTTAACTTTACATGTAAATCGTATAGCATATGCTGCTAACGAGACAAAATTATCCATAAACAATAACGTTCAATGTCAAGGGTTGCATTGATCACCATGTCATTATTGTCAAAAAGACAAGACGATGATAAGCTATCATCGTATATAAGTAAACCAAACAATATGATAGTAGCAATTATTTTTGTGGATCACATATCAAACAAATAGCTGCAGAGAGGATCACCATGGTTATTATCACAATAATAATCAGCCAATATGACTCACTCAATTTCCTATGCCGACGAGCCATCGAGACACTTTACTCATTATTACTGTACCCATCAATCAATCCAATTCATTAATAATAGCTCCTAATCTACCTATAATATTGTCTGAATGAAGACGAAACAAAGCCTTGGTAACAAAATGAGTAGCATAGTAGTTTTCCTTACTACACGCAATAAGAAAGGATGGTGATATCATCATTTAAAAAAAGTGAACAACAATAATATCAGTTTCACGACCATGTAAACTCAAACAAGACATTTTTCTCACAGTTTATCCCACAAAATGCTTCTGCACATTGTTATTTTATCGTGCACATGAATGAATTAAGATAAAAAGTATGTAGTCAACCCCACCGACTGCCATGCTAGTGAAAGGCAGTACGAGAAAATGAAGTAAAAAAATAAATATACATAAATACTTACATGGTATACTATGGCACTATCGTGATTATGACTTTGTTGATGGGAACCTGATATTTATCGTTCAATTGACGCGACCAATGCAAAATAAGTACCTTGCTTGTTGCCTGTTTGTGTGTGTGTGTGTGTGTGTGTCACAGTCAATAATCAAATCGAAAGAAATGCATACATACATTATATGCGTTGCCTTGAGAAATCACCTGTAGTAATATGCAAAATGTATGCATTTATTTGATAAAAAAAAGGTACAGCAATCAACAACTATTCAGAATTCTTCAGCAGAAAATATGCAAAATGTCCGTTAAAACTGAGTAAAATCATACAGTAAACTGTGAACGTGCTTCTTGTTCTTGCCATTATTCACTTTTTTCACTGCATGTGCTGCAGATTGCAGTTTATTTGCAGAAGATGAAACGGCAGAAAAACACGATAAAAAGAGGAACATCAACACGTTAATTTCCTCTAGAGTTAAGATGACGATTCTGATTACTATTACCCAGCCAGGATATATATCCATCCATACAGCAACTACTGTGCACTTAAATTGATGATTATTAACGACAGCATGAAAAACCAGGTACTACTCTCTAGTGTTACTATTCCTCCTTTTTAGTTAACTGCATAAACCATTTTGTACGCTTTTTTTATCGTTTTTCTTCTTGCAACTCGTGTCAGTTGCATCAAGTTATACAGGGATGACAACCAATAACGCAGAAGGGAATGTGCATTTATTCAAATTCAAACTAGTTTTTTTCTCTCGTTTCAAGTAATCTTAAGTTTTGCCTAGAATTTTACTCCATTGTTACCATTACGCTTTAAAAAACATTTATCGGCTTTTACTATCTTTATCATCAGGCCTTGTCTTAAAACAGAAGAATACTGCAAGGAACAATTGTAATTGCAATCATTATTGTTATTAAGCGTTTTTCAACCATTTTTCCACTGAGAAACAGCAATGCCAGCCGGTTAACGCAGCTGATGTTTGTTCCTGTGAGATGATGATGACGATGATGATGAAGCAAAAATATAATAATAAAAGGAATCACAATGGTCAAAGTCATCATTATTCATATTATATCTAGTATACGCTGCTGCCTGCCACGACGACGAGGACAACGAAAACAAGCACAACTGCTCATGTTATTTCTTCATCATTTGCTTAATATTTTTATAGAAGTAAACTGCATTTGTATCCTGCCTTTTTGATGATGGCGATGATGATGACGGTGCTGAAATGTTTTTTTTTCTTTTCTACTGCTCCTCTTTTGTTCTCATTCAGCCACGCACGTCTTACTTTTTGCCGCTTCTCTTGCCATGCCGACGAATATCTTTTTTTATATAAAAATCATTTCTTACTTTATTTTCTGCAGGCATTTTTATGCTCTTGTTTACGGGTTACAACATTTTTCTCAAGTGAAAACAGAGTCATCATTACCATCACTAACATTTCTATTGTCACCATGAAACTTTTACGCGAACAAGGAAAAAACACTTTCAAAGTATTTATACGACTTTATAATAATCATACAGTAACAAGTAACTACTAAGAAGAGAAATGAGTTTTTTTTTCTATTTCAGCCTTGCTTTTGTTAGCTAAATTAAAAGTTGTACATGGACGTAAGATGAGAAGAAACAGGAAGAAAATTGTGTTAACGACTTCACCAAAAAAATCTGCGATTTACACATACAATTAAAATGGAATAGAGTTTTTCCTGTTGCAAAAGAAACTGTAAAATGTTATTGCTTTTTTATCATCTATTTCTTTCTTTTATTTGAGGGAGAGAGAAAGAAAAATAAATTGGGATCTACTTTTTAACGACTATGTACAATGTACCGGTAATGGCGATATAGCAACATTTTGATGTCAATTTACAACAGGATTAAATTATATAAGTAAAATGTAAATTCCCACTTATCGTCACATCCTATTTTCATGTTCCATTCGCACATTTACAAAGTTTACTAGTAGCGTAAGAAATCGATTAAGCTGTGTGTGTGTGTGCGCATATAGCGTCTGCTTTTCCGGTTAAGATTTTCCTAACTAACTGCTTCAGTGAACGACTTTTATGCTAAAGAATTCTTAGTGATATTCTAACATGGAAAATATTCGAGACGAGACGACGACGACGATGATAAAATGATTTCATTTCCTTGCCTATTTAAATTCAAAAAGCAAATCACATATCCATTAGTTTAGCATGCCAGGTAGCCACCTTGAGTTTTCTAGCTTTTACAAGAAATGCTAACAACCAAGTAAATTGCCTATTTTCCACCACATACACGTCCATTACACAAATACCAATTTGAATGTATATGTGTGTAGTGAACCAGCAGAATGAAAAAATTAAAAAGATGAAGATGACAGAAATGTAGAAAAAAAGGTGAGAGGGTGAACCATACGAAAAAAAATATATTATATGAAATATTACACTTTTCCCTGTTTTCATGTGATTATAACACCTGAGTGCAAAAATTTGCAGGGTTTGTTAGCTCACAGAGTCATCATCAGATTTGGGCTTATTTTCGCCTCTTTCTTGGAAGCGTTGGTAAAAAAAGTGGAAAAAAAGTTTTTCTGCTTCTAAACAAGCAGCCAATAAGTTACAAAGTGAAGTTACATGAGGATTTGAAGTGAGTCAAGTGAGAGTTACAAGCCAATTTTATTTCTTAACAGCATCTCTCTCCCTTTTCACTCTTTGAACAAATATACATACATGAGTTCACTTGGTGATATTTTATTTTCGTAAAAGAAATGACAGATTCATTAAGTGAGTTTGATTCACGAGCAGGATCCCAGTCAGGGGGAACTTTTCTCTCAGAAAAGTCAGTAGGTCTTAACATATATTTTTATACTTGATTTTGTACTTGGTAGTCAAGTGATATTAGATTACATTATGATGATTATTATCATCATCATCATCAGTATCGCATCATCATCGTCAACAACTTTTTTTTTGTCTTTTTTGGCATTGATGGCATTGGCGAAAATAATGACAAGGTGGTAGTAGTTGATTTCGAATATTATGCTTGCATTATTTTGGCATGCATGTTCTCTCATTGTCTTTTTTTTCTGCACTGGGTTATTTATTTGATTGGAATGGTAATGGGCACTTTTGACGGACTCACTTTAAAACATAATAAAAATGATTACTACTGCACAGCAGCATGCATACTGCAAATGCACACGGCTACTAATACCACCACTTGTTCTTATTCTATCCACATTTTCTACTTGAAAAAGCAAAAACCAACAGTAATCAGAATGAATTCACATTTTTAAAGGGACGTAAAAAATATGATGATGATGCTGAAGATGAAGATCATCATCAAGAAGCCACTTGAAATGCAATGATAATAATGATAGTGTATAACGATAACCACCACAAGAACACTGCTTCAGCTTGTCTCTCAGTCAGATGGTTTGAAGTAGCAGAATTTTTTTTTAAACGGCAGCATCACTTAAATTACAACAAGCAGTAACCTTATTATGGTGAAACTGTTAGGGTCATTAGTAGTTCACTGCTATTATCAATTTGGTTGAGAAAACTGCTCGCAAATTTGTTTTTGATCGACATAGCCACTTCACTTGAGCTTTAACAAAAACGCCTTTAAAAATGCGTATGCACAAACTGAATGTTAAATGGCAATATTTTTTTTCATAATTTAAGCAAGCACATCTGCCTCACCACGCTACATACTTTTTTTGCACCAAGTAAACTAGACGGGTGATGGTTTATGATGAATGAATGAGTATGAAGAATATATCAAAACAATTATTTTTTTTGTGCAATAATTTATGCTCATTTAAGAAGGAATATGATCCAGCTGCTTACAATTGCCGTTTTTTGCTCATTTTTCTTGACAGCAATGTACTCTCTTTTGCAAGTTTTTAATACGCTATGATGCAATTCAGACTAGGAATTCGTTGGAGAGCTTGTCAATTATCTTTTCTAATATATTTATTAACATTCAGCGCACATTTCCAGGCAGCTAGACAGACAATCACAGTCACAAAAAATAAAAAAACATTCATTTGTCTATGTCTGAAAATGATAATTGCTGCGGCTGGCCGTGTAAAACTGTTAGTGGTTGTTGTACACGAACTACAACAAATGCCGTTTGAACCACACATACATTGTTTGTACACAGGCATTCATGTATTTCATTTCAAGCTAATGTCTAACTTGTTCTTTTTTTGATGATGATGATGGAAAGAGTGATGGATGAATCAAGAGAGTGGAGAAATATGATCTGAATAATTCTTCCCACATTTCTAATTTGCAATGATGTATGAATGAATAATACAGATCCGCAGATATTATAACAGCCATTTACTTCACCGACAATGAGTCGAGGAGTGAATAATGTTTTTATATTTGCAATAACATGAATGTCATCGCGGTAAGCTGAGAGCTATAAAGCTTTCAATACCATCTTGCAAAATGGTTTACTAGCTTACTTAACACATTAATTGTATACTTCTCACTTTTCCAATTTTCAGCTAATAAAAAGCTAAAAGGCAAAAAGTCTTGTGTGCACTTCATTGCAACATTCTGGCATGGATATTTTTCTTTTTTAGGAATATTTTCTTAGGAAGCTCTAGCTTGCCTATTTATGCAATTCATCTTTCTTTTGCTACTATTTTGTAAAGCAGAAAAACGGCTTGCTGGTACCTAATGCTGACATGTACATGTACCCTGTCGCTGTCAATGAAAATATAAATAGATACATTTGTATATACATGTTTGTACAAAGCTTTCAATCTACTCAACTGAAAACCTACAGGTCAATAAACCTGAATGACTTTGACTTTTTATGTTTGCCAAGAAGAGAATCCACAGATATTTTTTTCTCTTTTTTTCTGTATTTATTTATTTGGATCAAATAATTTTCTTCTTCATTGTCAACCCGAGAGTTACTACAGTGAGATAAATAACAGTAAGCGATAGCAGCCAAAAAAAATTCCAATGTATTCTCTTTCTTTCATTGTCAGTTGAACAGGCCCTCCACAAGAAGTTGCCGCTTCCTAGGAAAGTACCTCTTCCAAGAAAGCAATGCGAAGTGTATTGCAGGTTCACGAAAATAATAAAAATCCTTTGTAACTTCTATTTTATGTCATTGCTCCTGTGACTGTGACACAGTCACTCTGTTCCATCTGCTGCTGTTTACAAGGGACTGTGAATGTACTTATATAGCTTTTCACGATCACCATTTTATTATTATTTTTTTCCTTACATAACCTACAAACTTATTTACTTTTTTTTCTTCTCATTGGATAAATTTTTGGCAAAGAGTGTCAGCGTAACAGACACATTTATTTCTCTCGTTGTGCACTGTTTATGCCACCTTTCACTTTGGCAGGCAGTGCAGGCAGAGTGCCTCTCCGCATCTATATTCCTTCTTTAAGAGTAAAAACCAATGGAAACACAATAAGTACCTTCTACTATGTACTCATTTGATGTATGTACACAAATGTATATATTCGCAAAGAATTTTCATTCCCATAAATTCTAATTTTCTACATCGCATCAGATAACTTTGCGAAAGTTGGCCCTAGTCTTCTCCATATTCCATTACATGTTGCCAAAATAGTTTGCAGTGCAATAATGAGATCATGCTTTGTTGTATTTAATAATAAAAACACATCTTTTTCTAGATACCATTTTTTTGCTTTCCAACCATGGGACCTCTCTCTCTCTCTCCCTTCTGTTACTTTCCTCCAAGAATTAACAAAAAAGAATTAGAAGCAAAGGCACGTGCTCATATTTTTTTCTGACTGATCTCCAAAACTGAAAAAAAGAGAGCAAGCATGAATGCGCATTTGGTATTTATTATGCAAATATGGTAAAACAATTTGATGCGGTAGTTACAACTCATCGTAAAAATACGCAGCATATTTAGGCGACATTTGGGAATGCAATATTCAGTCAATGCTTTCTCACTCACGTATTTACATTCCAGGCATTTTATGCTGTTGCAGAGAATGTACTAGTTTGTCACCACACCGCAAATATTAGAGTGAAGAGGATGTAACAAATCGTAAAAAGCATTTTCTTCTCCCACACACATTCATACACTCACAAACAATAACATTTTCATTTCTAGTTGAGCACACACAATCCTTACGTAGAAAAGACTTATTTTGCATGATTACATGGATTTCATAATCGTCGATTCAACCAAAGCCGATTTGGAACAATGTGCGTGCCTGTGTCTGTAAATAAATTGTACACTAATCCTTGCCAAAATACACTAAAATATACCTATCATGTTTGCCAACCGTTTCTGCTGATCCTACTGTACAACGATTTTTTTTGGATAATTTCTATAAACGAAATTACCAATAACAAATAAAGAACTGATTCAAACTTGAGCAAAATTACCATGAAGCCATACAAAATTGAAACAAAAACAGTAAAGCATCCAGATTCAAACTACACATTTCAAATAAATACATTTTGGGGTAATGTGTGCACAACTAAATTAACAAGAGAGGTTTTTCATGATGTAATAATGTGTACGTTTTTCTGCCAATAAGAAAAACTAATATTCCAAATAAAATTTAATAACTACTCAAATTCCAACTCAATCAAATAAGCAGATTTGAGGAATAGTTGGATTATTTTTTTGGCTTCAGTATGAAAGTGAAAATGTTTTGTAAGCTGTTTTTTGTTCCATGCATCTTTAAACATTTTTCCCAAATAAAGAATCATTATTTTTTAGTCAGTTTGCTGCCAAACTCGTTGAGATTACAAATTGTGTTGATATGATTGCTGGCTTCATTTCCATATTATTCTGAACACCATTTCCACTTAACATCTAATCGTCAACACCGCTAATAACATTATAAAACGAAATACATGGCAGTTACTCGCACATTACATGGCCATTTACTACATCGTCAGTCAAAAGAAAGCGAGTGCTGGGCGAAATGTTAAAGAGGAAGAGCAAAGTCAAGATTTCATTTAAAATGAAAACTGTTTTTGAAGAACAAAATTACAGCAATACTGAATTCTTAAATTTTATCTTCATCTTTTGCTCCAAACAAATTCTTCTTCATTTGGGAATATTCAATTTGATGCATGGAAAAACGGCATTTGAAGAAATAGTATGCATGCCTACGTCACAAAACAAGTAACAAAATCATCAGCATCATCAGAATACTAAACAGTTTAGAAGAAGAAGAGGATAAAAAAAAGTTGTCTATTCATTTCGTTGAGTGTATATACACTGTAGGCAAGGTGGGAAGCATGGCATGGCATTTTGAATCAACTTGAACGTCAGCAGCATCATGCTGAATGAGGCTGATGAAACGAAGGTAATTGTGAAATCTGAGTTGCTGACTTTCCGATATTTGTCTACACTGACATAATCATAATATCTTCTCGTTGAAAAAGGTAGAAACAAAATTAGCTTTACATTTATTCTCGCTACAAACCTAAAAAAGAAGAAAAAATCTTTCATCGTCAGCGACAAAAGTGTACATTTTAAACAAATATTTTTTTTTCTTATCACAAGCCATGTACCTCAATAATGTACTGGCTTGACTTGTTGCTGATGTAATATGTTTCGAGAAGTGAATGGAAGAAAATATGTGAAACATTTTTTTTTCCTCAGAAAATTACACATAAACAGACAAAATTCGTTCAGCCTCTGCTCTTTCCTCAATTCCATTCATGTTTTCATCTTGATCTTTGAAGACCAAGTTTACCAACCATTCTAGGAAAAATTTAACTCACAAAAGGAAATTGCATGGTCAGAAAACCATGAATATTTTTTGTATCCTTCTCTTGCATTTTGAAATACGTAATTATCCATAAGCAAGTATGAAAATAAGACAACTACTTGCTCCAAACTCTATCCGTGATTTTGTTTGGTTTAAAAACTATATATTTAGGTGGTTGATCCAGCTGGATTTTGTTTCGCTTTTCAAACTTTTCCTCACAAACTCTTTTTCTATCTCACTGTATGAATGAAGTTCGTCAGCAGATTTGAGAGAATACATGTTGAAAGGATGCGTTGAAACCAGAACAAAATAGATTCTTTCCAAAATAAATACAAGCTCAGCTCACGAAGCTAGAATACAGCATTGCAGGGAAAAGGAAATAAGTTAAATTAGGTTGGGTGGGAGGTGGAGATGAGCGAGATGGTAATCAGGAATATAGTCAGGAGGACGATCAATGGGTTATGCAACTTTGATATTGAGAAAAGTTTTTCGATGCTTTGTTACAAATCTGGTTTAATGAAAAACGCCAAAAGTACTTTCCACGCTTGGGAAAATAGTAGACTTTCAGAGCGAGATAACAGATTGAGAGTAGATGTGAGCAGCAGGTAGCAGCAGCAGTAGAGTGAAGATTGTAGATGAAATTGAGAATAAAGAGTGAGCAGACAACATAGCACTGTC
>JAHZMZ010005448.1:0-11830 GCA_027743805.1 Lepidocyrtoides sp. E14
TTTATCAAAAACAAGAAGTTTGTATACAGAGTGCGGTTGCCGGTGTACTGTTTTTCGTTAAATGATCATTATACAGTGATTAACCCAACAGATTTAACCACCATCACTCCTCTTAAGTACAGCAGTGAGTGCAATGCCAGGAGTGAGACTGAGTATATTTCTCTGTGAATTAATGCTTCTTACTTACAGGTGGTACAGGTATAACTAACAGTAACGTCATCATCATAAGAAAAAACTTACCCATTTCAATGTTGAAGCGAAGGTAGTAAGACTGAAACAAGGAGTCGAGTTGAGTGTTGTGATTGTTACGTGGCGATGAAGAAGTTGAATTCGTTCCTGCAACTGGGCTCTAAGAAATGACTATAATATATATACATATACTTTTAATCTTGTTGTTTGATGATCTGTCCGAAGAAAATTGTATAGGGATTTACCTATGCACAACGGTTAGTCAAAGTCAGACACCGACACCACCACACCGAGACACGCTCTCACGCATACATTATGTATATATACACTATACACAAGTACTAATTCAAAAATGATAAGGATATTATTGAAACACTGAATTGATAGTAAGTTTTTAAGTAATCATTTCACCAAAAAATGTTCACCAAACGAAGGTACATGCATAATTGGCTGTTGCCAAATGTTATTCCACCAAGCTACAGCACAATAGACTGACAGATATAAAGCCGAAGGAATGTATTGAACATTGAACCCACAAAATGAAAGGGAAGGCAGCTAGACCAAATTATGGCAAACTGATTTTAAAATTTAGTTCATATCCTTGGAAAAGTAAAAAGTTTATATTTACATACTCATGTCTAAGACAACCAAACAGATGATGTTTTTTATTCCACCAGATGATTTGGCTGGGAGAAGAATAGGATAGGAACACTACAGGTCGTAGAATGTGCACTCCAGGATGTGGACGCAGAATAGGCCTCTCGTAGGTCGTTCTTTCTCTGGATCGTAATTTCAGGTCGTGCTCTCCGGGCGGGTCGTAAATTTAATATAGTAACTATATATTTCTGCCCATTCTTTTCCCTAATGAAACACCGAATGCGAATGTCCTTCTGTAGTTACAGAAAAGTAATATTATTTAACCTAAATGAATGCTGCTGGTAAAAGGCTTTACGCTATCTAGTCTCACTCGTTTTAATACATATATCGCATTTTAAGAACCAGTCGTTTAAATAAAATTCAGGTGAGTTCTAACATTTCATATTTCATAAGGTTTTAGTTTTGATGTATCATAAATTTATCTGCCAACTGAATAGCACTCATATGTTCCCGTATGTTTACATAGCATGGAATATTGTTGCTTTCTGTTTAGCTTAGCAGATAACCAAAATGGTACGGTTCAAACTTTTTTGTCCTTACATTGAATAATGCATAATTAGATTTACTTAATCTTCTTTTGAATCTTCAATCACAATCCCCACTGATTGATTTATTAAGCCTATCCTAACCCTACCTAACCTAATCAAACTCAATGATAATTAAGTGTCAGTTTTTATATTGCGACACAGATGACAGAGAGCACGATTTAAAGTCTTGAGTCATGACTCCAAGAGTGCGACCTAGAGAGCACGATATGCGTTCTGCAAAACACGACCTTTGCCTTTAAATTACGACCCAGAGAGACCTATTCTGCGTCCACGTCCTGGTCCAGGAGTGGAGTGCACATTACACGATCTGGAAAGTAGATGCCGTTTCACGTCATTATAATTGTACTATTATAACTTTAATCTATAATAAAGTCGCAAAATGTTGAACGGTTGCTTGATTAATTTAGTATATGGCCGTAGTCAAATTGGTAAGGTCAGGTCAAATTTGGTGTTGAAAGCTACTTTCGGTACAAAGATATTGCAAATTTACAATTTTCAGTACCTGTCGGGCATCTGAGAACTTTTAAACTAGAGAAGTGTAGCTTTTGTAGTATTTTAGGGTAAAACAGAACGAAGCTGAACAAAGGATTGTCAAATTAAGCCTTTTTCAGGCTCAGTCAGGGCTATGTTGCATGCAAAACTTCCTGTAGTCGTTGAAATAAGTAGTTCGTGTATAGTTTCGAAGCAGAATGGTAATAATAGCTATATGAAACAAATTGAAAAAAAAATCATTTTGACCTCCAGTGTGGACGATGGAGTATCAGACATGAGATAGTGCACTCATTATTACACACACTTTCCCGGTCGCCAAACTGTTTAACAAAGTTAGGTATTACGCATTGTGAAATAAGTTTCGAATTATTTTCATTAACTTCCAACAAAGCATACCCCGTTGCCCCATTTCCTTTCCATGGAATCTGATATGCCCTTTCCAACAAATTTTCGCCTTTTTAACCATGTAAACGCCCAAGTTACGCTCAAGTGTAACTTGCAATACCTATCCGTGTAAATTGGTTACACTCAAGGGGATTTTTCATTACATTGAGGTGTCATCTAATCAGCTAATCTAGTGCTGCAAAATGGAAAAAATCGTGAGTTTGGTTTCGTCTCGATGCATGCACAGACATAGTTAATTCATGTCCACCGGCTGCAGCCGACAGTTTTGACCCTTGAGTATCTTCAAAACTGAACGTCCAATTTTCAAAATTTTGACAGCAATAGGAAGACGAATTCTTATCTGAACAATCCTTTGTCGCAGATTTTCAAAATTATTTTTACAGACTGAATCAGAGTGGCAAATAGTCATCCAGTTGTTCTGATTTTTTCGGAGGTCGCATGCTAATGAATTCAAGCGGGTGGAAAAGAAAAATAAGTTGAGTTACAACTAGCAACGGCTTAAAAGTAGATAGATATTAAAAGTTTTAAAAAATATGTAAATTTTCTTGTCCACACAGTTACTATCAAGGTCAGCTTTTGTGTCATCCTCGAAATACAAAAATGAAAAGAACTTTAGGGCATAATATTAACAGAGACGTTGAACGTGCTTCTTACATCGCAAAGTAGTGTGGTGGGGTATAATACTGCTTTTATACACGTTGGTTGTTGTCTTAGTAATGGACTCTGAAACTCTGTACTACAAAATTCTAAAGTCTACTGAAAAATTTTGAAACTTTGATAGAGTAACTGACAACGGAGGATATGAACTTAACTCCTCCTTCTTGCTTGTATTGCTCAGTGTTATGGTAATATAGTAATATATTTCTCAATTTAGCTTGTTGGAGTTGTACAATAATTTGGATGAAAATTATCGCTTTTTTGGGATAAATATAGCTAAATGCATGCAAAATCTGATAAACATTTTTTTTCCATTGACTGGAAAAAAATTAAGGTCATATTGCAGTTTACATGAAGAAGATAGCTGGGCTTGCATATTATGTTGCGATGCAATTATTAAGATGGGGCAACATGAGAAATATGATAAAGTTTGTCGCGACTTGTTTCCTTGAAGTCTTGCATACTATTTTTAACGAAAATTTAAAACATTTCTTATCTCTTGAGAAACATAAGAAAACTGGTTATGATGACTAATTTGGAAATGATGATCAATCATATAAACTCATTACTTGGCCATAATTTTAATTTTTATCCATGTAACTCTGTAGTTTGATTGTGCAAGCAAGCAGTGCTAAACCAAAGATGATGGCATGAGACCGGATGTTTGGAATACATCACACATTGATAACATAATGGTTCAGACCACTTTCGCTTGCCACAATCACCCACTGACAATGAGTCATGAATATATTTTACATGACCACTTTAATCATGTTACATTTTACTCAAAAATATTCATAATATGCAGTGAGCACTTTATACATTCTTACTGTCAATAGCTAATGTTCTCAGCATAGTTGTCAGTCAATGCTTCATAGTCAAATTGTAAATCAACCAGCTCAAACCCACAACAATTTGATTGGTACTTTAACACATCATTAGATTAGGAATTAGGGTATCATGTTCAACCGCTACATGCTGTGTCATTATTATGTGGTGGTGGAATATATTTTTTTGCTTGGAATTCCGGAAATAACTGGATTAGGCAATTGCTTTCATGTTAACATTGATCGGTTGTTTTTTTTGTGGTCACTTTTAGAAAAAGAGAAAGTGTTAGCCACAGTTTAAATGTGCAAAAACGGCATTATTTATGTATCAAAATATTGAAAATGAACACAGTTAAAATATTTCTCAGTGACGCAGTAATAATTATTACGACTCGAGAAGTCATAAAGTTGAAAGTTAAAGATAAATATATTTTTTCTTGTATATAACCATGCATGTGATAGGACCGTTCTCAAACTTTCGAAATTACCTAATATTTCTCTTCTCGTTTGATCTCATCGCGATGTTAATAATTCGTCTTTGCTTGCCATTACTGTCATCATCACCGAGTCTTTTCGCATCTGCTTTCAATATTGACGAAGAATATCCCATTGTAATTTCCAATAGATTTAATGGAAAGGATGCGCATTTTGGAGCGACAGTGGTTTTATTAGCAGCAAACCCCACCGCCAAAGCAGGGCAAAGTGATAGTATCATCACAACAGGTTGGGTACTAATTGGTGCTCCTAAAGCAAATTCAACTACGAAAGAGAACAATCATGACAAGATATTTGAGCCGGGTGTAATTTGGCGGTGTTCTTTGGGTTATCATAATGCAACAAATAAGGTCGGGGAAAAACTATGTGAGATAGTGGAGATGGATCCAACAGGGGAATATGATCCTTTCAACCGAGCACTTCCATTTAAAGACAGAAAGGATGGAGGTTGGCTTGGAGGTTCCATGTTTGTAGGCGATTCGGACAGATTTGTGACTTGTGCCAGTCGTTGGATCAACCAAAAGTATAACGGTCTCTATTTGCAAAATGGAATCTGCTATTGGCTGCCCAAAAGTCAAGTCACATTGGAATCTGCTAATGACCTTAAATGGCCTATGCTTCCAAAAAAACTAAGCTACAGACTTAGTCCACTGCTCAACAAAAGTATTATCTTTGTCATTTCCAGTTTAATTGCTAGCACAATTACTACATTTGTATTGATTAATCATAAAAATCATTTATTGAAATTTTAAAGCATACCAGACGTACACGAAAAGAGAAAAAACGGACAGTGGTCAACTTGATAAAAGTATCATTCATAACTGGGCTTATGGCCAGTTTGGCTTTTCAATTCACTTAACGCCAAGGAACGAGCTCATTTCCGGTACACCTGGTATGTTTGATTGGACTGGAAGTATTGTATACTATCGCGATACCCTTGGACCGCAAAAATTACTTCGTCGCTACAACGCACATGCCAGTTCTCCTACGTTTTCTGAAGTACTGGTTGTCCCTGCTCAGTCCCTGAGTTCTTTTACCAGCTTTTCAGACTATCTCGGGTATTCCGTGACATCCGGGAATTTTTTTTCTGTGGAATTCTCTAAAAACAAAACTCAGTTTGCTGCTGGTGCGCCACGATCGTCACATTTATCAGGAAAGGTTTTGGTGTTCACTGTCGAAGAGGTGAGCGGAAGTCAATCTGAAGGGAAGTTGGAAATGCTAGTTGATCCGATCGAAGGAAGAGAGACTACTAAGGGGAACCACTATGGCTCTTATTTTGGCCACTCTATTTTGGCATTGGACGTAAATAATGATGGCTTCGAAGAACTGATAGTTTCCGCACCACTTTATGGTACTTCGGTGCGGCACAAAAGGAATGCCTTTGTACAATCAGCAGCGGCAGTAGTAGCGACCCAGAACGAAGGGGACCTTACAGAAAACAATACAGTCGAAGGCATGCCTTCAACAAAAATGAAGAGTGGGGATGAAGGTTGCATTTTTGTTTACCTAAGCACTGGGGTACAATGAGATGCTTTATAAAAACAATTTTTACCAAGTTAATGCATTAGATTATGTTTTGTATGATTTCAATGAAAATCACTTTTAAATTTTAGAGGGATTTTGCTCCTTCACCGCAGCAACTATGCGGCGACAAAGTATCTGGGGCCAGATTCGGAATGGCTTTGACCTCCCTACGTGATATTAATGATGACGGTTACAATGATTTGGGTGTTGGGGCTCCATTTGAGAATGAAGGTCGTGGTGCCGTGTACATATATCATGGTGGCGAAAGGTATCTCAGTTTGGCACAAAAGCTGCAGCCAGAACAAATAGACCTAAAAATCCGTACTTTTGGATGGTCCCTCTCTGGCCTCGATGATATTGATGGCAACTCCTATCCAGACTTGGCTGTCGGCTGTTATAGTTCAAATCACGTTGTGGTTTACAGAACAATTCCGATTGTTCACTTTGTAACTAAAATTACCACTTCCATTCCAAAATTACTTAGTACAATAGATGAGTTCAACGTGACATCGTGCATTACATTTACGGGCCATGGAACACTCCCAAGTGTGCTCATCATTTGGGTCAAGTTGACGATAGAACTTGAACCAGAAAGCAAAAAGCTTGTTGCGTTTGTCACTCATACTGACAATGATGCCATACTTTTGAATAGCTCAATGAGTCAACAGAATGAAAGTTTAAGAACTAGCGGACAGCAGCAGTTGCGACTCTTGTCATACAAGCGACGGTTACAGTTTCGGAAAGACGGGGTAGGATCCTGTTATAATTTCTCTGCAATCCGTATTGGGGTAAAATTGTAAATTATTTCAAAGTGTAAACTTACACTATATATATGGGTATTTACCTGCTGATATTTTTTTCTACATTATGATTTTTCATTTTGTAGGCAATTGATGAACTCTCTAGGTCGGTTTCTATCCGTCAAGAATACTGGCTGGACGGCTATGATAAAGCAAGTGGAGACCCGAAACCTATTTATTACGACATTTTTAAAGGCGATCCAAACCAGAAATTTTATTCAACACCCTTTGTAAATTTATCCCGGTCAAAATCCCAATTCAAGGACTTTTTCCACGCTAAACAACCCATGCCAGCAGGAAACATTTTTGGCACAGAACGACTTATCCTTCCAGTTGGTACTATTTGCGAAAGTGATGGTAACCCTGAATGTCTAGCAAATTTGACAATATCTGTTTCGCTTCAGGATCCAATCACGGGAGAGCTATCTCCAACAAATCATCCGCACATTTTAGGTACTGATGACATTCTCAATGTACAAGTAGAAATAGCAAATCACAGGGAAACTGCAAGTCCTCCGGTAACACTTGCCTTACAATGGCAACACCCACCAGTACTTCGTCGTTTACCGACAAACTGCGCGTATTCCACTAAACAAAATCTGATATGTACCCTTCGTAGTGCAATTAGAGAGAATCAAAAGGAAAGGATAACTTTTGAGCTAGACATGTCAAGAGTTTACGGGGCTCCAGACGGAACAAACCATACTTTGGCCATTTTCTTTGAAGCAAATACAAGCTCCTTGTTGGTACAGCCAGCGCAACACTCTATGGTGCTACCTCTGCAAACGCGCATGAAGCCGTCAAATTTTAGTCATAAAGGTCCCAAAACAGAATATTCAACTGGGGGAAACGTGTCCATTCTTACATACGGTTTAACTCAAGCTTTCGAGATAGAGTTGAAGGGACCTTCTACCGCAGCTGAAGTACAGATAATGTTTGACATTCCAGCAGGTGTTATGCTCTCCAATGATGATGATGGTGATGAAAGGGAAAAGTATTATCGTTTCATAGGTGTGAAAAAGCCTATTGTTACGTACGATGGGAGAATGAAATGTAAGGCTATCAATGGGTCATTTTTGGATGAGGAAGAGGCGGACATAATAACATTTGATAAAGCGGGACTCATCAAGTCCACTCCAAAGAGCAAGAATGAAAACAGTGAAAATTTTGGCAATGATAATAGAAACAAAGAGTATGGCATCTCGAAAGCCAATGAAACATCAAGCATTCTGCATGGTACAAACCTTAAACGCTTGAAACGATCACTGTGGGTTGGTCCATCAGAAAAGCAGGACGGAAACGAGGACTCCAGAGGAACCTTTAAAATTCATTGTGGTTCAGACTTAAATCCCATCTTTGAGACGATTTGTCTTCGTGTTGTTTGTACAGCGTCTCACTTTACCCCATCCAAGAAAGCTGTTGTAGAGTTCAAGTTGAGAATGTCCAACAAAGTTGCAGCGAGACTTTTGAAGCATGAAATTTATGATCATGTAGTAGAGGCTGAGGATGCCGACAGTGTTGCTGCATTGTGGATCGAAAGTACTGGACAAGTAAGAACGCTAAGTGTGGATGGAAAACCATTTGGTGAAAGTGGGACACTTGCGTTTACCAGCAGGTTGGTCATTCCGCCGCCCTATGAGTTACCTGCGTGGATACTGATCGTTTCAGTTGGAGGAGGATTGCTTATCTTTACCATTGTCACAATTTTTCTGAAGAAGGTAGGATTTATCTTAATAGGTATTTCAGAATATTGTGGAAACTACCGTGCATCAATTATGTTTTTCCGTTTAATTTTACACGCAGTGTGGCTTTTTCCGACGGTCGAAACGTGATGAACTGATTCGAAGAAAAATTGAAGAGTATGAAAAATTACAACTAGCCACTCCCAATGGTCGCAATGCAGGGAGAATTGAAAACTGCTCGCAGCCAGCGCCACGACGTCGTCGTCGTCTCCATAGTTCCGACGTAGATCAGACAACTACGAGTTCCTCTGATGATCAAAGAAGTACTTTAAACATGTCCATTGGCTCGCCAGGGACAATCGCAAAACAGAAGGAACTAGTTGGAGCTGTTGATCTTAACGAATTACGAAGACTGTATGAATTCGAATATGATGGTCAAACTGACCGTTACTAAACGTCATCGATATAGATTTACAACACCATTTAAATTGTTGAAATCAATTTAGCGCAAAATTCCGTAACTTTTTATGTAAATCCACGATTTAGAAAATAGAAAATGTATTATTTTACACACTAAAAATAAAAAACGTGAACAGATTGCAAAATATTTAACTTAAATATTTTATCTTCCCTTCTCACAAACTTTGGCTAACAAGTTCTTTTTTACAACCTATCTTCTATGTATGCATTGCATTCTATTTGGCTTTTTTTGACGCCGGCATAATAAATTAATTAGACGCTTGTATATACCCACTAGCGCAGATGGGCGATAGCCGATAATATATTTGACAACTGTCATTAAATCGCTCAATTAGTCTTTCATCGACGCATACGATAGTTTCGTCTCTGACTTTACTCAAGTCGTTGTTGGACGTGATGACGATCGAAAGGCCGCTGCATTGGCCCGTGAGTGGCAAAGTATGTATGAGTAGGTGTTTGCAACAATTCCAATCAACTATGGTGGAATTATTAGAGTTACGGAAAACGAAATTTTATTTAATTTTTAATGTATATAATGTGCATGTGTAAAATTTAAACCACCTTTTACACATAATGTTGTGAAAGTACTATTGCAGGTACAAAGTTTTGACACTTTACAATGTTTTCACATTGACATGCGTTACAATATGATATGATCAAATTCATTTAAAAAGTAAAAGTTGCTTTTTGCACGCAAAAGCTCGTATAAGATATTATTAGAATTAGTAGAAACCACATAGATGTCTCGCCATTCACTTCTCCTCGTCCTTTTACATTCTGTTTCATCTCTCTTTTCTACTTCCTTTACACAAGACCATGTGAAAGCATGAGAGTGCGGTGGTATGCATGAAGAGAAAGAGGGTATGTCTTCCAGTAAAAACGGAGACGAGGGGTTGCTTCTTCATTCACATCGCGGATGCAGTCTCACTCTTAAAAACATCTTCAACCGCATCACAACACAACCAGCTTACTCCACAAATCTCTCTGTTCACAAAATGGGGGAAAATGTTCATTTCCCTCTTTGTAACTTCAAAAAGCAGTCTCAATTTTTTGAATAAAGGGAATTCAATTTTAAAACTCTGTAAGCATATATTTTGAATTTTTCCCTTTACAATAATTAAGCTTAATAGCAGTGAAGTCACTATAAAGCCACAATTAAACAAACAATAACTTTCATAGACAACGTTCAGGTTTTTTTGTCTTTTGTATAAATTTGCTCGCCACATTTTCATAACTTTTAATGTTGCAGTGAAACAGTGATGTGATCAGTGTATATTAATATTTAGTGCTTTTTAAAGGAGGGAGAGAGCACATTTGAGATAGTAGCTGTCATTTATTAACAAATCAAAACTACAAAATTATTGTTATTCAGAGTGGCCCGGTGACTTAATGTGTATCATGCAATTGAACTAAATAATATGTCAATAGATTTTCCTATGACAAATTCTCGTATGATTTTTTCAATAACGTTACGTTCGTAGTCAAGGAACTAGTTAAAAAAAACTGCTTGAATGAATATTATAAACCGGTCGAAAAAAGTTGAAATATTTTGTAAGCAATGGTTGCCACCGTTGGCTTACGCAGAAAACGTATATACCAACATAATAACTTATTGTCAACGAATGTGGAATTGAATAAGTCAGTTTAGTTTTAGACAGCTGGAGAAGGGATACAGTCAGCTCATTTATCATTTGTTAAGAGAAAGCAAGACAAATGTGAAAACTAGAATACAGGGGGAATTGCTGTTGTTTATGTTTACGCATACAATACCGGTCTAGTTGGATTGCGATTTCTCATTTCTCCCTACTTTTTCCTCAACAAAAGAGAAACCAGTATTGAAAGCACTTGGATGAACGAAGGATATCGTGGATGTTGAATTCTCCCAAGTATGAAGCAAACAACTTTGATTTAAGAATCAAACTACTGGCTTCTAACAACTCAATACTATGAGCAGCAGTAGCAGAAGGAAAAGACCAAACTAGATTTTTACATCTCGTAAAGAACAAAAAACGAATGCATGATCAACATGGAAAAAATGAAATAAAAACATAATTAGAGCGTTTATGTGAAAGTACACGACTCAAAAATGTTCCCAATGTACTTGTCAAAATAGACAGCGTGTACGGTGGTAAATACATCAGGTCTCACTTTGCCCCCAAAAAGTCACCCTTTCACACTTCAGCTTTGTATGCCTGGAAAACAACTTGTGCTTATGAAGAAAGAGGGCAATAACTTTTGTTTCTTTTCACCTTAACATAATGAAAATTACTAGAAAGTAATAAAACAAGCCAATAAACGACGATTGTTATACGCAAAAGGAAAATTAAGCGGAAATAATGTATTCGTCGGGCCGTACAGTTCTCGGCTGTTTTCATTGGACAAGGATGGTAATACTTTTCTTGATGCTGTTTGTTGTAACCGACCGTATTGGAAATATCAGTGCCTCGTCACTATTCCAAGGTAAGATTGATTAGATTTTAGACCTAGATAGATTAGATTTAAAGGTCCTCCTTAACTTTACTCCTATGAAATTAGAAAAGTTTCATCCCAATTATTAAATCCACGGAATAGAGAAGATGATAACTGCCTATAAATAATTGATAATAGTATACTTGAAGGATATTTTTCATTCATTGATTGACAATTTCTAATTAACAATCAAAGTTCTTCCAATGAATAGGTAGAATTAGCTATGGATACATTTTAATTGAATTATTTCATTTATTTTTAACAAGGAATTTATAATCGCAATATATGTGCCAGTGTACCTCCACTAACCATCGGGATATTTTTAAGATTTTTAATGATTAATCTCTTTCCTTGCCCATTACCTTTCTCAAGACCAGAGTTCCAAATAATTGCCAGATACGAACAGTGTGATGTAGTGCAGTTATTTAGAATCAAGAAATGTTTTTATGTTTGTACATAATTTTTTTTATCTATGATCAGGAATACACACATAAAAGTAAAAAATATAACGATCATCGTAAAGTTGAAAAACAGCTTGATGAAAATCTTAAGGGATGATTTTCCCCCATTTAACACACACTTTGTGTTTGCACAGCGTATTATGT
>JAHZMZ010005449.1:0-14808 GCA_027743805.1 Lepidocyrtoides sp. E14
CTGGTGTCTAACGTTTTTTGGCTGGCGTTAACCGTTTTTTGGCTGGTGTCTAACGTTTTTTGGCTGGCGTTAACCGTTTTTTGGCTGGTGTCTACCGTTTTTTGGCTGGTGACAACACCTTTCTGGCTTTTTATCATTGCGGATTTTTGGATTCTGCATTCATGCTTTTTGTGAATCTGGAGTATTGGATTCCTGCCTTTTGTCTTTCTGGCTTTTTGTCGTTCCGGATTTTTGTTTTCCGGATTTTTGATCCACCCGGAGATATTCAGGTAATAAAGATTGCTGATAGGTACTGGATGCAATAGAGCAAACACATACAATTGCTAGGTAAACAAGGAGATTAAATACATCAGTCCAGCTTGGACTGTAAAATCATGCAAACGACCATAAGTCGGCTTTGTGACAAGTAAACTAAGCTATAAAGCAAACAACGTTCGCAGCAGAACGTGACGATTTGCAACAGATAGTTATTATTAGCTGGATTATAAGTGCATGTTATACATAAACAAGTTTTAACATAAAAGTAACATGCAGGGCGAGTGCCATTGTTGGAACATAAAAAATGAAAAACAAAAATATGAAGGAAAACATTGTACAAACAGCTAAGCAGCTTGATCTCCTTGTACCTTATTTTTTACTGCTGTAGATACAGATATATCTATCTGCACTTTTGTTAAGGAATAATGAATCATTGTTCCTTGCAATGGCACGATAAAATCCTAAATTTTTGTAATTAGATGCAGTTACTATCACGTAAGTATTAGAACCAGTTTCTTCCTTTATTTTCAAGCAGTTTATTTTTCTCTCAAATTCTGTCTCTGTTGGAGTAAAGTTAGTAGTAGTTTCGTTATATTACATCACTGATATCTCCCAATTGATATTTTCTAAACTCCTCAGATTCCATTTATATAGCAAACGGACAAGTATTCGTAATTCCTTCGTAAGAGCTAATGAGTTTCCACTTGTCTACAAAATCGTTTCTAAATTTCCCGAAAAAATTCTAAAAAAAATTCTGCTTTCAAAACAATAGCGCATTGATTTACAGAACAACTGTGTCTTTTTGTTTTAAGAAGGTCACTGGTTTTCACAATTACTTTATCAACAAGAACAACGTTTGGTAATTGGAAAATTGCGATTTTTCACCTACCTAGTAAATTTATAAAATTCAGCTAAAGTTAGTTATCTTCAATGTAGCGATTCCATTAACCAGCGTATTAAATTGCGTGGATAATTTAAAGGTTTTCAGAAAAAGATATTTTTGAAAAAAACATACGGGATACTTATTTCGGTTTCCGTTTGACGATAATTTGTATCAACTCTTATGCATCAGTCAAGATTGCAAAAGTCAAACCTTAAATGAGCAATTGTAGATTCTGAGAAATGGGAAGGAAATAATGATTACTGATCTAATAATAATCAAGCGCAAACGTTAGGGGATTGTAATTGAGATAAAAATGAAGCATGAAAATGATCTGGCATGCCCAAATGGCTCAAAAAACTTCAGCCTTTCATACCAATAATATTGCTTGAAAACGTACTTGACAAATCACAAAGAATCGCGTTTTTTCGCGATTTCGATTCGTTTACAACAGTAAACGTTTTGAAACGATTTTGTCAAGTTCATAATCGTTTTGATTTTCTTTAAAAACGCTTTGCGAAAATCGCGTTTAATCACGATTAATCGCGATTTTTACTAATCGCAGCCACCACTACAGAGAACAAACGGAAAAGGAAAATGTGCACGCCCACCAACGTGCATTTTTTCCATACTTTTTGATCCTCAGTTCATTCAAAGCATGATGATGACAATTCATGAGCCAAGCAAAAAAGTAACAAACTGAAGCCGACGTGCTCTTTAAAAAAAATTATACTTGGATCCAATTTATAAAAAGAACTACAGGAAGGGAATAAGGCTCTTTTTACAATACTATATCGAACTTACAGTTTCTATTCATAGCTATGAAAGAAGTATTACTACCAGCATCGAAAAAATTTAGCAAAATATACATACATACATGCATACAAAGGATCCTTCCATTCGTTCCTTTAATTTTGGCATGTAGGCATATTAATGTCAAAAGAACAAATTCACTTTCTTTTCATTGCACTTAACAACATTATAGGCAACTGTATTTACTTAGTTTCTTTTACTTATTGCCAGTTTCTTGTCTTTTCTGTTTCAATAACGTACAGCAAATACACATTATTACGAAATGTTCATCGTTTCTGAACTGGTTCCAAAATGTTTCTTATTACCGCCGCATATTACACTTATTTTGAAAAAGTTTAAACTAGAGAGTAAGTTGAAAAGTCTCATTTGTGCATTGCAGCTCCCAATATTGGGCTCTGACAAGCTTTACTGTTACATCACGTAAATCCTCGTAAAAACAAAAAGAAAGTAGGAAACTACATACGTATCACATGACATTAGACAATAAAGCATAGAGCTAGAGCTTTCACTTAATAAGACTAGGGGAGAAAACAAGTACATTTTACATTCCGATAATCAGCGGCAACGGTATAATGCTTTAGCTGTCTGTTCTCTTTCGTACTACAAAAATTCATAGTCTACAACACCATCGTACAATACAATGAAATCACTTCATCTGACTAAACTACATAGAACCGTCATCACCATCACTCACCTCGTTTCCCACGCCATGTACAGTCCAACTACCAAGAGCAAACTTTTATAACCGTAGAGAGCACTCAGCCAGACGTGGCCATGTTGAGAACGGCAAACTTCAATCTAAAAATAAGAAAAGATAAATACCAAAATCAAGAGTAACAATGGAAGAAAAAAGGCGACATATATTACTCTGTAGTGGCATCTTTATCTCTTTTACTTCGGAACCAAGCTCATGTGCCTAAGTCACTGAATTAAATGTCATAATAATAAAAAACCTATTGCTAATAATGGTTTTGATGGAACATGCATTTAACATCAACCTAGTTAACGAGGTATCTTTTATCGGATGTCGGAAGCGTTTTAAAGATTTTCTTTTGTGTCAAATGAAATGAATTACTAGAGAAGATATATGTATGTATGTACATCTTTAATGTCTGGCATCTATATGTCCTGGTCCTCTATATTTACAACCAACTAGAATGAGTGCCAAGCAGTACCATTTTGATAAAACACGCGACAAATCCAATCCAGCTCATCATTTTATTGAAAAGATAATAAACGGAAACTACTTTAGCTTCTTAAAAGACATCCACTTTCACTTGACATTATTTCGTTATCATCACTGCCATGCTTGCTTATTTCATTCATTCACATTTTTTTCTTACCTGAGGCTGATACAAGACGGTTCGATCTGATGGATCCATCTGCAATGTTAAATTTCGGAGGTTGACGTGCATGGGATCGAAAATGGCCCAAGAAGAAACGATAATGCAATCAATGAGCACAAGCACCATAATCAAAGTCATCAGTTGAGTATCTCTCAGCAGCTACGTAGGATGATTTCCAAGAGAAAATATAAGGAAAAAACAAAATGTGCATATTATACAATATTTGACGTAGTGTATGTTCTTGTCACATTTGGTAGCATTGAACACACAATTTTCAAAAAAATGGTCCAAAGGTGTTAACATCAAAGACATTTTTGTATCCTCCTGTCATGGGAAATCTAAATGTTATGCGATGTTCACTAACGCACGCAAGATATATCCAATCCATAGAATCTGTACTGTCTAATGTATATTTACTTCTGGGTTTAATGCCTTTTTTCCAGCTTTTAATGCTTTGCTTTTTTTTTGCTGGGACGAAAGGTATTATTAGCATAAATGCCTCTCTTCATTGATCCGGTCTTGTTTCCTTACGTGCCTTCTATGCACGCCGCTCCCTTCATAATAGCCAAAGTGAATAGCAGTGGCGTTGAAACAGCTACACTCCGCTTTTGTCATTGTGCTTGCTCAACAACTACTTATTTGAAAGAGTTTGCCGTGTTTGCAAAATTCCTTGACTCAACATCCATATGGCGTCTGCTACCACAGGGCAACACTATATTAGTATTACCATTAAAATACCTGCTATAAGTACCCCTCAGTCACCCTCCCAAACCAGCATAAAGTAAATAATACCTATACAGCAATACAGAACGTGGAGGCAACTTATATACATTCATACATATTTAATACAGTTGGGCTAAATTATGTGATAATATAGTATCTCAAACTGTGTCATCCATCATTCCTACATTACTTACATGTCGGATCGACACCAACACCGCCAGTCTCTCACATTAAGGTGCGTTAAAATAACTATAATGATGCACTACGTAGCATATTATGTAACAGCATATTATAGATGTTGTTGTACATTATGTACTTGTTTACTTTATTTTTCAGTTAGTTTGGCAGATGAAGACAAATTATGGTGCTTAAAATCATAAATCCTTCTCAATGTATTAAACAATCCAATCCATCTCATTCCCTGTTGACTACTACTTACATATGTACGTGTGAAGAGAAAGTGCAGTCCTTGTCACTTTACTGTCAATGAACTTATCATGCCAAAAATCTGTGTGCACACCGGAACGGAAGTGACGAAATGCATACAATGTCTGTCTGCACAAATGGTACATACCTACGCACACAGTACGTGGTAGGTAGATACAAACCTAATATTGCGTCTATTATTGAACGCGAAGCAGAAACCAGTCATTGCAACACGACGAGTCGACAACGAAAAAAAATCACTATATTTTGCTGTCCTCAAAACGTTTTACAATCCGACATCGTTTTGTACATATGTCGGGAAATGGAAATGAGACGGTACAATAAAGACGATTAAAACTCAATGCAAAAAGTTAAAAGTCATTTTAGATATTGATGCTGTGAAATATTCTTCTCAAAGGAGAGTTCTGTTCATTTCACACAAGCTTGTAAAGTTGAGAAGATTTTCAGATTCAGAAAAGTTTCACTTTACCTTTGCCTACATTATTACGCAAAAGCCTTCAATATGCTAACTCTTTAATGTAAAATCCAATGTATGAGCACAATATTATCATACCACTACATCATATTTGAGTTCATTCAAGCGCCATAAAAATCTGGGAATTTGAGCTTGGAATATGAAAACCTCCAAATATACATTTTGTGCTCTACTTGTCTTCTTAAAATCTATGAAACATTCAACTGCAAAAATTTTATGTGCTTGTACACATTTCATTTTCATGCTTACCTTGTTACTGAACTATGGATGTGTGCTGGAAACACAGGAAGAGGTGTAAAAAATAGCTTAGGTTTTCGTCCTGCTTTAGTACTACTGTCTACGCATAAAGTTGCATTCAGCAAACGAAAAAAAAATCGTTCGCAGAAGTGGTGAAAGTTCACTTTTTCTTTAATACGACATTTGTTGTGCATAATGGCGGTGATGGAACTGGTGGATGACATGAAGAAGATGATGATGAAACTCATGTTCCATCATTATCAACATATTCTTGTCCTGTATATGAGCATGCAATGACGGCGTAATAATAGTCTCGAGGAAAAAACTCTTGTTTTCAAGATATTTCTAACATAGTAGTGGCTTGGCTTTGTGTAACTGCAAGTAGTACATCATAAGTAGAGTAGGAATATTATTAGAGTAAAAAAGGTAATCACTTTTTCTCGTGTGCTCAGAAAAAACCAGGAGCG
The DNA here is from genome assembly GCA_027743805.1 of Lepidocyrtoides sp. E14. Lineage (NCBI taxonomy): Eukaryota > Metazoa > Arthropoda > Collembola > Entomobryomorpha > Entomobryidae > Lepidocyrtoides > Lepidocyrtoides sp. E14. The sequence continues at coordinate 5,647 of JAHZMZ010005449.1, forward strand.
ACGCGTGCTTAAGTAGCCCAACTTGATGGACGACGAGACAAGATGATCTCATGCATCTTGTGTGGTATATGAAGGTATACGATGATGAGACTGTAGCATACCTATAATATAACTATAGCCACTACTCGCCACTTACTACCTACAACTACCTATCAATGACTAACTTTACCATATACTATATTCTTGAACTTGTGATGATGTGATATGATGTCTTGATGCGCATGTTGTTTGTAAAATGCCTTAACGTGTTTCACTCGAGTTTCTTACCGTTTGCGGTTACAGTTTTTATAAAAGTAATTGTTTTGCTTCTGGTTTTACACTTGTTAGGAGATAATGATTTAGCTACTTTTGTTTTCATTCGTTGTAGTTTATTACCATTACTTAACCGGATAAATAACTTTCCGTATCAAGCATCACAGTAGTATTGTGTGTAGGCATTGTTAATGGCTGTAGGCTGCTTCCTAGAAGTAGATATATATTTTTGTACTATGTAGTCGACCTTTTTTGCTAAAACAAGCCAGTAGGATACATTATGGCCAAGGTTTACCAATTTATTCTTTTGTATTTCAGTTTCAATTAAAAAAGAAATTAAACATGTGTAAATAAAAGCAACATTTACTTTTCACTTTATTACCTTGTTTTTAACAACTCCAATGCAGCTCCTTGTGAAAATACGGTACACTCTGTAGGTCTTGGCAAACATGGCTCCAAAAGCCAAAGAAAACGCCATGGACAGTAAATAAGCTCGAATCTATGAAAATTAGGAAATAAGAAAGAGTTTATGAGAAAATGTAGACTGAGTTTAGGAAAAGGAATTTCCCGTTCATTTTGCTCACCCATGTGGAATCAACTAAGCACACAGAGAAAAAGAATTTAAGCTAACCACATAACAGTCGGTGGTATGCAATGGCATATAAGCTTTCGTTTACGAATCGTTGTCAAATTAATAAAAGAATTTTACGAGCAAATAAAACGCTGTTTAGTGCTCTCCAATTTGATGGCAATAATTTATAAATATACCTACATTGATGTCAAGAATGATATCGTTGTATAAAGTAACCGTTTCTAGCTATTATTTTCACAAATTGAGATCAAACGATTTTTTATGGTTTCATGAATACACGAGACCGCAGGCCACTACTTACTTTGTTATATTTCTGTTAAATTACAGTTTTGCAGTAGATACAGACAGTGCTTTGTTGTTGTGCTAAATAAAAGATACGCATCTAAATGTAAATATGTATGTATGTATCAACGAGAGGAGAATGCATAATCTGGTAATGGTAGTTGTTGTTTAAGCCTATTTAATATTGTCATGTGTAGTTAATGTGTTCTTCTCTCTAGGGAAAGTCAAAACATCAAGAGACAGAATGGCAACTTTTACTGTATAATTTGAGGAGGTGATTCTCGAAACCCAAAAAGAATTGGAAAAGCATCACAGCAACAGAGGCTGCTCAAAAGTAAAATGATTTCTCCCTTTGAAAATAGATAATTCCACAGATTTCACCCACGAGTCTTTTCAATTCCAAGGAAAGCTCTAGTAAATTCAAACGCCAATGTCCTAGTCCTTTACTTTATTTGTAAAATTCGCGAGGAGACATACACAGTCACAACTTTTGTACACACCCGGAACAGGCACATGACTTGAACTTGAATGATTTAAACTAATAGAATTTACCTATATACCATTCTTTTTAGAATTATAGCTGCTGTTTCTATCGAACATCTTTGCATGCTGTTCTTCAAAGAAGCACATCCCTTTTGCCATGTCATTGCTTATTTATTAAAATACATTTTATTTTGAAAGGGATTATAAACAAAGATTAAATACATGATAAACCTGATGTAGACAGTGTATACAATGAATAAATAAATATCTTTAAAAAACTTTTTTTAGTTGCAATATACTGAAGTGAAGTGAGGTTATGCGGTTTATAAGGTTTTTAAAGACAATAAGCATAAGAATTTTGAAGTGTACTTACAGTGCAAATGTAGGCGAATTGCTTTCCATCAGGCACAGTTGTAAAATCTGTTCCCAGTAAGATCACAGCCAAGTAGGCAAACATACATCCTACAAGAAGAATATTATTATTAGATTTGATGCGTGAGTGTCAAACTCAAAGGCATTGAAATAATAAGAGTGAAAACTCAATATTTCAAATCTTTTTCCTCTAACACGAAAATTTATACTAATGTTCAAACATTTTTTTTCAAATTGAATATTCTTAACCTTATTTATTTACCTATGATTACAATATTGTTCAGTTTTGGACTTGACAGCTTAATGTACCTGTGTTAAAAACATAGACATACAATTAAACACCACAGTTGCAGTAGAGCACCCAAATTAATTTCATTGCAAACACTAAAACTCAAAAGTAATCAAAATTTAGTACCTGAAGATTATGTACACAAATACATACATGCATACACGCAGGACAAGGACATGTACGTACATTAAACAAATCCTTGTAAAATATAGGTAATAACTTCTCTTAATATCTTAACACTATGTATTTTTTTATGTTAAAGTATGAGCATACTTGAGCTTCCTATTGTACAAGTTGAAAGCAAGGAAAGACGCAGCCATGATGATTCCCAGGGATGCTGCAATAGCTACGATGATGTACAAAGAGTACTCAACTCCAACACGCTTGAAACGAAGCTCACGTTTGGAGATGGGAACTTGATTCCCGTGCCATTTAATTTTCTGACATCCATCACAGGCTAACTGTAACCTATTTGCAGAACGGTCAGGAAAAAAAAGTCCTACTTGGACTAATTTTCCGTCTATAAAAACGGCAAAGATTTAATGTATGTTTATAAAACTATGTGCACGTATTTACAAGTTTTGCATTTTTATTTTGCACTTAATATATGAGCAAATTTTTAAAAAAAATTTCCAGGTTGATGACAGTTTTAGGCAAGATTTGTTTCATGAAAACTGCATAAGTAACTACACATCAAGTCGCTTGATATAAGTTATTACAGAATGGTACGTTATAAAATCTGAAGCTCCCCCAAAAGCAAGCAACCAGGAATTTTTCTGCTGAAAACTCTAGAATAAAACGTACTAACGAATTTTTAGTGTGTTCACTGCCTACCTTGGATTTGCATAAATGACGTGATTCCAATCCGATCGCTCCCAGAAAAGGTTATTGGACCCTAAAAAATGGAATTGTTTTAACCGTTATACGGAAAACGAGAAACTTAAACAACAGCTGCATTTGACGTTCATCCAAATTTGATACTTTTTAAATGTAAAAAACTGAGACAGACTGCTATGTACTTGAATGAATGGTAAATACGTACCGAAATGCCCGAAAAGTTCAGTTTCCCTATTTCGTCTTTCAGAAGTCGAGAAAAATTCCCATCGCCTCGAGTGAAGTCGGTTAAACTGTAATTGTGTTTCTCTTGAACTCTTTGTAATCCTAGTGCAACAGTCCAAACAGCATCATACGTTTCAGGAGCAAACGGACTTCCCATGTCCTCCGAGTTTACCTTCAGCTTTTGCGCTAGCCGATTTCGAAAAGTTGCAGTGGTCTAAAACCGGGATTAACGGACATTTGATAAATTAGACACGTCCCCATAAAAACCGCAAAGCGCAGTATGCATTTATCAAATAAAACTACCTACATACACGATGATGACATTCTGAGAAAGGTACGTAGTTTTATGTGAATAACAAACAAATAGGTAACATGAAATGATAAAAGTAGCTAGAATGCAATACATTCCCAATTTTCTAATCAAATTCAATAGACAGTAAATTGCATCATTTAGAGTTAGTGGTCTCCAAACTAAAAAAAACCTATAATATGAAACTTTATACCAAAGTTCATACTACATACAGACAAAGTACTAAAACAATTGAATTACTTTTATTCAACATTTATAATTCCACAGACCGTAAGAATTTGATGTACTGAAAGTAATTTCCTAAAGATATCATTATGAGCAATACTGATACAAGTTTAACTAGCAATGCCTTGTACACGTCGATACGTTAAGGTTAGAATCATTGAAATGCCACTTGATTGTAGCACACACCCTGTTAATTTTCCCTACCTATTCTCTTTCTCCTCTTGATACCACTTATTCTGCCCAGTTGACTTCAACAAAAAAAACATCCCATTTACCCATCTTCGCATAGGTATTGTATAACGCATTCTTATTACTCATCAGTATATAATATGTATCTAGTATCTACTTGCTGTTGTAGTATGCAACTTGTAACATAAACTTTTACATTTTGTAGCACCGGGCTAAAATTGGAATTGGCAGTTGATACCAGTATCATTTCAGTTTTACTGGGAACCAGAGAAAATAAAATAAAAGGAACACAATAGAAATCAAAATCACCCGAGCGGTTAAGCTGCGAATTAAAGACAAAAAATTGAAAAACCAATTCTGATGGTGCTTCTTAGGCAAAAGGTTATTAACGATAGCAGCCAAAAGGGTAAGGAGAGCAGGCAGATCTAGTGATATGGTATGTATATCTATGTACAAAAAAGACGGAGAAAGCAAAAAAAAAAAAGTTTCATAATATTAAACGAATCCACTCGTTTGGTGTAAGCCATTAGAGCCATATGTGAAGCTGAATTTTGCTTGTTGTTGCAACTTCCAAGTTGCAAGAAATGGAAAGAATTGGCTCTAAATTCTGTACAACCACATTGTAGCTCTGATACTGTACTCATGCTGTGGTTTCTACTTTATTTAGTATAGGTTGCTGAACCACTGCTGTTGATGCTTTGCAATAGCTTTGAAAATGCTTGCTGAATTGTACCAAACCTAATAATATAGGCACGTACATGCATTCAGAGCGAGTCAAAACAGGCAACCAACAGAACATGAAACAATATTAATGAATTTGTAAAGGTTATATACTAATATGTATGGCTGGGATTCTCAAAACTCTTGGTGTCATCACATTTTGTCGTTACGCATTTTATGGATGTACATATGTGTAGAGTGAAGAAACTAATATGACATGACATAGCCTATGTCACATAGGTCTAGGGCGGATGTATCTGAGAAAGTTCTTTCTCGGAGATTTATACTATAATAATATTATGATTTGTCTAATATAAATCAAAAATTTATAATGTAGGCACATTACATGAGCCTTACAGGTTTAAAATGCTAATGTAGCTAGTGGAGTGCATAGGAAAACGTACCATCCCGAAATCGGAAGGCTGCTCCAGTATGTTATATCTGTCTACAACGATTGCATACTGGACAGCTTCCATCAACTGCTTAAAGCTACAGTCGGACTGATGATGGGGTTGCTGCTGATGGAGAGATTTTCCACTGGACTTCAGTCTTAACGTGCCAGGATTTGAGGAGGAATCCAACCTCCTAATAACACCCGATCCAGTGCCAGCACCGAAATCTTTGGCTGTACTTCTGCTGCTGATTCTAGTTTGGTTTCTGCTCCTATTAAGCCTTCTGCTCCTTCTATTATTTCCTTCCTTACTTTCACTATTGATGTTGGCCACATTACTGGCAAATGCTAGACTGCTTTTCATCCTAATTGAAATGGAATCACCATCGGTTATGAAGCTACTACTGGGACTACCGCTGCCACCACTAACAGAACTTTGATCACTTGAAGACAAATGCTCGTCTGTAGAACCCGATTTGTCAGATAGACGAGTTGGACTATCTGATGGCTGCTGTATCTGGGTGTTACTATTAGCTGGAAAGGTTGTTGCAGTCGCCGTGGTGGTGGTAGTAGGAGTAGCAATGGGATACGTGGATGGAGATAATGATGACGTAGATTGTTCTCTGGATCTGGACTTGTTTAAATTTCGTTTACTTCTACGTTTCTTTCTTCCCTTCTTGGAGTGTGTCGATCTGGAAGAACGGTTTTCAGTGGATGGAGATTCCAGCCACCAGGCAGTTTCAGGTTCCCCTATTAGGATCCAAGCGTAGTCGCTACCATACATACCCATTCGGTATATCTAAATAACATCACAGTTGATCAGAAAATAAGTTGAAGAAGTCAGAAATCATTTCATGTTCAGAATGTTAATTTCTTGCGGTATTAGAATTCATGTCATTGAAAGGAAAACTCATTTATTATATGAACTAATTAATGCTAAAATGTCAAAAGAAAAAAATAATGCAGGTTGGGCTGGTGCAAAATAATTTCCAATGGGTTCGTGATTTTAATTTTGACAACTTTGTCAAGTATGTACTTCATTTTTATTGTTACGTACCATACAATACATACACATCCCACAGATACATAAGGTTGAAAGAAGTCGTTCATCTACAATGTAAAACGGCAAAACGACTAGAGTTTCTAATTTACAACGAAAGTAACAGGCGGCGTCTCACATTGCCCCTTTCCTATTTTCTTCCTTTAGTTGGTGAAAGACTTTTATCGTGAAAGCTATCCATGTACATATACTGTATACCTAGCAAATTAGTAAAAATTGAAGGTATACGACAAACTCGATGCAAAATGGCACTATCAGTTATTCAGCTCGTATTTTTTTCGCAGGTGAAAAGATGCATGATGCACAGGTCTTTTTTCATTCATTGCCAGTTCCCTTTCACGTTCTCATTGAGCTTTACTGAAACTCGCGAATTTGCTATATACCTACCTGCTCCATTCATGAACTCATAAATGAACTCGGGGAATAGAACAAAAAGGGAAATGCTATTTTTCTTCCTTTTCCAAACTTTCACACATGTCGCTGAAGGAAATTTTTTGTTGAATGTGTAGCATGTAAACATAAATAATATACATGCCTAAATATGGGTGAGTACTGAGCACATTACATAACAATTGTAAGCTTTCACAAAATACCCCATCAAAAGTAAAAACCTAATTGCTAACCGACATAGGTTGCTGCAGTATTGCTCTAGTAAGCATGTAAAAAGCTTATGCTCAAATATGAAATTTGCTATAGTTCGTTAGTGTTAAAAATGGATATTACCTACATGTACTCGATCGTACTACTGGATTGTGCCTCAACATTTTAAAACGTAGCCGGTCATCCACAACCTAAACGAGTTAACTAACGTTGCATTTATTGGGTCTTGTGGAGGCAGAACATTCAGTGTATTTTTATCATATTTTTTATTATCAGATGATGTACAAAGGTTGTAAGATAGCTATTTGTAGGATTTCTGTTTTGTAAGTTTTGAAGAGGTCGGAAAAATAAACTGCGTGAAATGTGGCACGGCTTAAAAACGTAGTTCTTGTTGTTTCATATTACTTTTCCTCGTTGGTCCCTAAATCATGTTTGGGCAACTTAGACATGCCTCATATGTCACCGTAATGTAAAGTAATAAAATGAATAACAACTTTTCCCATTTTCTCCAGACACTGCCATTTGCAACGACAAGTAAAAGCAAGCAAGACATGGGCATTGCATAAGAACTGTCGTGCTGTTATAAAGTTAAAGCATTGTTTTTCAAGTGCTGCTGGTAGTGTGCTTACAACAATGCGATATGACATTAACTGAAGTTTTTTTATACTAGACTTAATACCGAAAGATAACTCTGGCACGCAATAGGTTTCTTAAGTCAATGTTGAACGTGAGCAATGCATAATACATCCATAACTTCAATGAAAAGGAGAGATGACCAGACCAGCATTTCTCAACGAAGGATAAATGACCATTAGATACACTTACACTTGTACACAAAAAAGTGATAGGGTTAAAGCATTTCGTTTCAGTAAGTCACAAATAGTTACTCTAAAAGTGTCACTTCCATTTAATATGAACACCATTTTATCAGTTTGAAAGCTTGATTTCATATCATAAACCATTCTAAATATGATAAACTGTGCTCCACTATGGGAGACGATTTACTTTTTACAGCATAATTTTCCTTTTTACAGTAATTTAGAAAGTTTATAATGTGCGTCAGTTTTCTGAACAACGAATAAATATGCTTATCCATATATTACGAACTTCTTCCATCTTATGTATTTAATGAGACTTACGAAAAGCTCTTCTGAAAAATAATATTGCATGAGATGTCAACTCTTATTTGTGTGTTAAAGTATATTTAATCGTTAAAGTACATGCAAAATACAAACATACCTCACAGAACACCAGTGGTGCAACATCAGATCCAAAGTTTGCTATTATTATCCTCGAATCACGCTCCTGAAAACACCAAAATTACAAAAGAATCGTGTGAAGACATTAAATAAAGTTCATTTCTGCTTAGAATTTTTTAACAACCAACTTTATATACAGCCTATTCTATATTTGAATTCGAAATAATCGAAATTCATTCAAAGTGATCCGCTTTATTTTCATAATGCTTGCACACTTTTTTGCAGCTCCGTGAATTGTCATATTATTATAATAGTGACTCATAAAAATTGATACATATTTACTGAGTAAACAGACTGATGATGGATGAATCATTACTGCTGATTTATGCCAAATCGAAGATGACCTGTAATTTTAACGTCGTCAGGTTTTAAAATACCAACATTAGCTGATAGCAAGCCTCGTGGCATTCTCTTTTACTCAATCAAGTTCATTAACAGAAACGAATTCCGTTATACGTCATTCAACACCAAGTACGGGTTGGAATCGAAGATCAAAGTCAAATTTGTTGGCGCAATTAGTTCCTTCACTTTTGCAATCACCATCTACTATCTACACCTTGTGCATGTCATGTGCAATGCACGCTGCATTCTGATGACTAGCCATAAGTGCGTACGGCTTTCTTTTTTTTACATTACAGAAATTACAAGTTACATTATCAATTATTACATCCTCTTCTGCTCATCAATAGTCATTCAGCAATGTCTATCACAGTGTAGTAGTGGAAAACATTATGTTTAAACTGCTGCTGGATTTCATTTTTGTATTGAGAAACCGCAATTTGTGTTTTGTTTTGCGCTTGGAGTAAATGGAGAGGACAACAATGTTGTGAAAAAACCCTCAAAACGTTTTCCATTTAAATACATGGGATTCGGCGGTTACACCTCCCTGGTTTTGCGTACGTGTTTTCTCAGAGAAAGTCCCTTGTACATCTTATATGTTTTTCGCTTTTCTGTGCTTCCGTCGCCTTCCGTCGTGTTCAGTTCTCGTGCCGTTTGTGGTGGTGGTAAATAATTGTTGAATTTGGGTGGTATATCTGTGTGCCAACTATTGCTAGAAACGTTATATTTGGAATTCATCG
>JAHZMZ010005450.1:0-11939 GCA_027743805.1 Lepidocyrtoides sp. E14
GTCTGTAAAGTAGGTAGATATATTTATGTGAATGAATGAATGAATGATGAGTAGTAGTATTTTTTTAGTATAGAGTATATTACCTTTGTGGGTGGCTGTATTCTGTTTTTGCTAGCCATTTCAGGGTTGAGAAATCGGTTGTTTTTGTTACCCATGAAGTCTTTGAAAGATGGGCTGCCGTCCGGGAGTGTATGAGGTTGTTGAACATCACTAAGGAATGCTTGTTTCGAGTATCTGTCCAAGGGCCAAAAGACCACAGTGTCATGTCAAGGCTCGCTTTTAAAACAATCTTTCTTTTTTTTCTCAAACCTCTTACTAGACCTTATTTTTTTGACCCTCTAAAATCTTGTCTTTTTGTAGTGTACTGCCTCATTTTACAAACTAAGTATATATATATACCTGCCTATATTTGTGTGAAAAAAAATTCACTGACAGACAGTAGCATCTGTTTGTTTCCATCCTCGTATTTCTCTCCATTTATTCCCGCACTGTAGCCAGAGCCAGTACAAGTATTTTTTTTCTCTCTCTCGAATCTACATATCTCACCACTTTTGAAACAAAAGGGAAACAAAGAGAGAGAGAGAGAGAGAAAAAAAACAGTCACTCTGAAAATGAGTGAACTTTTCTTTTCCTTTTTTTTCTTCTCTTTACTAACAAGACACCTTCCAAAGTACACATACTAATCTCTCTATCATCTTAAATCATTTTTACTGACTGAGATTATTATTCTTATTTTTTATTACAGAGGCAAACACAAAGCGAACATTGTGTACGTAGGTACGTACTTTACGTACATAATAAACTTTAATATTAATGCTTTGCAAAATGACAAATTGCTCAACAAGTCTTTTCCTTCATAGTATACAATACAATGAGACAGAAAAGCGACAGCTTCTTTTCTTCTAATATGTGCTTGATATTGTATGGTAGTGGTGTGTGTGTGTGTTACTGTTGTTGTCTGTTTACTGTCTTCTGCTTGTGTGTGTCTTCCTATTATCTCTTTTGTGAATTAAAAAGAGAGATACATGAGAATATTACATCGTTCGTTGGCTTTCAAATGGTGATGACGATGATGGTGAAAGGGACATTATTAATGACATATCCCACCTGTCACAACTTCTCTATTTCTCAAATTGTTTCTTGAGGGTGGTATATACATATAGCTTGGCTGGCTGGTGTGTGTGACTTATGAGACAAGGAGAGGAAGTGACTAAATGAGATATGCCTGAGGAGCATGAGTTGACTAGTAAGCTAGGTAATCTTGTTCCTCTAGACTGTTTAAACTAGAAAAAGTAGAAGAGGGAAAACAATAATACTAATAATAATATCCCTTTCCTCCTCTCTCTCTCTTCATCTCTACTTTCACATGTGATAAAGTACTTAAGTATTTTATAGTTGACGTTGTTTGAGTAGCGTAATGTAAATATGACGTGTATCATAAATTTTGCAAAACATGGGAATGCATACCAAGAAGGTATGTAATGTATGTAAAATTTAAAGTAGAGAAGTATTAAAATGTATATATGAATACATGGTATAGAAATTTTTGTCAAGTAATTAAAAATATCAAAGAGAATAGTCAATATCAAGAAGTGGTAGTAGCAGAGAAATATATATATAGGTATATATATTTAAATATTAAGAAGTGTGTATTAAGTGGCAATTATTGCTACAGAATCAAATACAAAAAAGTACCAACTCAAAAGATTCAAAAGCAGATAATATTTAGAAGCAGCATATAATATAATACTAAAATCAGTATTTTTTTTTATATTGTACATAACATTTTGGTATATCTATATTGAAAAGTAAGTGCAGAATATTCCGCAGGTCTGGTTTCTTTGAGAGAAAAAAATTATTTATGAATGAAAAGTAAGAAACGGTATTTTTCTTTGGAAAACGAGCATATTGTGTGGCAGCAGCAGAGTTCCAATCCAATATGTTTTACAACAGCAGCACACACACACAGCAACACACACGACGTCGACCTAGAGTATGTATTTAATCAAACGTACCACCTGTCAACAAGCTCCTATATATATGTTGGGGGAGCATGTGATTCGATGGGGAAATGTAAGATGGAAATGAAAAATAGATAACTTCTTTTTTTAGTGCTGTCATTCTTAACGGGGGGATAGCAGGTGCAAAATTGTGTCGTGTGTCAAAATCATGATGGTAGCAATAAAAAATTGAGTTGTATCAACCGTTCGCGTGAAGCCGTAAGTTCGGAAGTATAGTATATAGGCATATAGTTTATTGCTCTTGTCACTTGTGCTTGGTACAATACGGTCGCATCAACATCATCATAAAAAATTGGCACGGGGCACAGACACTTTAGCACCGTTCATGTGTATAATTGGCTTTTTAGCAAAGAATACATTCTATTTTTCATTTAATATTGGAAGTATATGTAAAGTTTGAAATTGAAATGGGAGAAAATAGCAGTTCAACAATGGGGAAAAGTCTATTTAATCTGATGAAGGCTCAAAGTATTTAAGTAAAACACTATAAAACGTGGGGTCGGAGCACGTTTTGCTTATTTGCGACATTTCTGTAAAAATACTGTTCTTTTTTTCTTGGAGGAATGAATGGCAATAAAAAGTTTTTTCACTTCAACCTTTCGTAAAGAGGTAAAGAGCTCCACTTTGAAGTGTTTATGTTCATCTAAATTTATGAACTGCACGTTCAGAAAAGAATTTATGCGCAACAGTAGCAGGTGTAGTAAGTAGTTAAAACTTAAGTAAGCTACTATCAAGAGGACGACGCTGCGGACAAAAGCCCCTCTGATTGAGATTGTCATGTAGAAAATAAATGAATGAGCATCTATGCTAGTTTTGCTACCAGAATGTTCTCCTTTCGGGCGACTCAATAGCTGATGAAAGTTATTCAAAAGTGTTTGTGACAAAGGACAAAAAATTGAGCAAGACATGACATCTTGTTCACTTATTTACTCACCCGAGTTGTACTTTAGATCCAAACATGAACGTGTTGTTAAAGTTAGACATGCCTCTTTCCACTGAAATGGCATCTCCCATTTGCACCATAGCACAGCCCTCTTTGGATTTCAAAAACTTTACCTAAAGTATACAGAAAAATTTGGAATTCTCAGCATTGTGTGCAGCGTAATATTATTATGTACCATACGAGCGTATTATAACTTTGTGAAAGCACATGGTCAGCTAAAATATTGCTTTCCCGTTGTTACAGACCTCACATCATCAACTTTTCAACAGTCACGTAAACTTTTGAATATAGCGTGCTGGTAAATAAATAAAGGAGAAAGCACTTTCACATCCTGCATAGGACGGGCAGGACCACTGACGCTTCCGCTGGTCGGTACCAGCTCCCCATTATTTGGCGGAGAGGAACGCATCGGTCCATTCCTGTATGGATATTCCTCTTTTGGCACACCTCCCATGTAGCTTCTACATGTGAGCAAACAAAAAAAATTTCGTACATACATTTTTCCACACAGATAAAAAATATAAATGATCAGTGATTAAATCAGTAAAATTGTCAGCACATGAGTTATTTTTTGTTTACACACAAGACTAACTACAAACTACACGGGAACTTTACAAGGATTCAAGCTGTAACAGTAGCATGAAAGGCAAACTTTGTGTGTTACTTGTGTGTAACCGTGTGTAGTCTTCCTTGTCCACAAATCAAATCAAGTCATACGTTCACCGTTCACTACCTCTACACAGCTATTTATGTATTTGCTACACACACCCTCATGCACATCACATTTATACATGGCAGCCAAAATAATAATATTATTACTAATTTGTGTAAAGTACCTATCGCATGAATAGCGATCATAAGCAGGTTGGTCGTGATAAGATGGGGGTCCTCCTCCTGGAGCACTCGGTCCATTCATTCCACGCGAATATCCGTTTTCATAACGATCATACGGACCATTGGCAAAAGGAACTTGGCCACGCATCGGATCTATATTCCCTATCCCGTTTCCACCTGCAAGAAAATTGTAAGTAAAAGTAGTATGTTAACACACGACGACGAACGAGCGTACATACATGGTATTAAGACGTATGGGTAAAAGTAAAGGCAAAAAAAGTAGGCACATAAATAATGCTATTATGACACACAGTGAATTACCATTAAAATGTCAAACTGAATTGCGACAATAATAATAATCTAATGCACAGCACACTAGCACTACCACCAAAGCAAAATATCTGAAAGCTTTAAAAAGCCATTTTAAAAACTCAGCATTGTAAATTATAGTTATGGACTGCGACAGTCAAAATTTCACTCTTCCCATCCTATTATTTTACAGTGAAACTACATCATATTATTAAAACACGCATCAACAAAAAAAACGAACAACTCAGCATCTGCACACTAGCATAAAAAGAACCAAAATATATTATGTCTTTTGTTTCAAAAGGGAGAAAAAAATGACAATGCATACATTTTATTAACGTCATAATATTTTGCTAACTCTGCAAAATATTTCTCTAGTACTCTCATACGTAAATACAATGTACATAATGCACACATAATATGTGTAAGATTATATTTCATTCAAAAACAGGGATAGAATAATATGAAGAGGCATCAACAGCCGGCACATTCCCAACCAACAAAAACAAATAATGTAGCACTATTTATAATACTATTACCATTACTAAAATACATATTTAATGACAAAGTCTCCTCTTCGAAAAACTGTCGCAAAGCCCATGGCGCTTTATTACCTTTTTATGAAGAAAGTCTAATGGATTGCCTCTGCACTCTTCTCTCTCTCTCTCTTTCACATTGCTAAATCCTTTTATAATTGCCAGCTAACTAGCAAAGAGAGGGAAGCACTTAAGGCACTTAAATCGCTATTCCCTGGCCAGCTGTAAATTATGACCTGAGATTACTTTCCTCCATAAAAAGTATTTCCCAGAGTGCTGGTGGTGGAGTAGAAAGTACATAGATACAACAACAAATACTACTGCCTTACAGTATAGTGTTATGAGCTACTTGCTTACACATTTTGGGTTGACTAGTTGCAAAAAAATACAGTACACAAGTTAACTCTGAAGAGCGGCAGTAGTAGTAGAAAAAGGAGAAAACTCAAGAGGCCATTAAGGAATGAGCAAAGGGGCCCAGTTAACTCCCCTTTCTCCGCGTACACTATAACTATGTATTTATAAATCGTCTCTCTCTCTAATGCGGCCAAAAGCTCAAGAGTCAAGAAGCATGTACACAGAGACGGAGACACACATTTCAAAAGTGGTAGATCAAGTGTACAGTTGGTTGGTTACGTTGTGGTAATATCTCTTTGAAAGCATTGTTGGTGCAGAGGACACAAAGTTTAATAGTTTCTCTGCATTTATTCGAGGCAGAGTAAAGTGCGTAATAATAAGAACGACCACCTCAAAAACATCCAAAAGGAAAGTCGTGACTTTAAAAAGAGGAAGATGAGCATGCCCTGATACATTAACCCTGTGGACGATAAAGATGAGATGACAAAAGCTACAGGAAAAGTAAGAATATTATTAGAATGACTTTAAGTCCCCATCACCGCCGCTGCCGCCGCCCTCATTATAAATACATATATACTTGTATACATATTGCATGGATAGTCCAGTTTAATATTTTTATCTACCTATCTATGGATAGAGAGAATACCTTGTCTGCAATAAACCATCTCACTTTAAAGCTTCCTCCCTCACTAGGAGAAAGAGAGAATAACGAGTCAAGTTTTTTTTCTTCTACAAGTCAAGAATCATCCTCTCTAGATTTTTGGATAAAAAAGAAAAGAGAAGGGACTATAAACGTTACAAAGTGTAATAGTAATAGGTTTGTGTGTGTAGTAGGTATATGCTTCACTGCTTTCTTGCTAATTATCAGCTTTTCCCTTGCACAACCCATTAAATGTGTTAGTTGTTTGGCTACAAAAGGAGATGAGAGACATTCAAAAGAGAGCCTCTGGCTGTTGAAGGGGAAAGTAGTAAAACGTCGCAAACTGGATGAGTGGTTGGCTGGCTGGTTGGTCGACTACGCACCAAAAAGTGGTAGTCGTCTTAGAGCAAAAGTAAGTACTCATTCAGTTTGAAGGAAGAAGCAGCTGTAATAATAATCATAGAATCCCACTAAAGCCAACGCATTCAAAAAACATTAAAAGCTGAAAAGTGAAAGCAAGAAGTAAAGCTTTCTCTCATCAAATGGTATACGGTAAATCCTTCATTTCTACAAGTCGTTATTTTTAACTGCTTTTCCTATACCGGCTAAATTTTACTCTTCCTCCTCAGCAAACATTATTTACCGACATTGTATAGCATAATAATGTGTAGTATGTGCAGAGAAAACTATATATAATCCGTCGATATACATAAACCACTCCGCGAGTATTAATGCCATTTGACATGAGAGATTTAAAGTAGATTTGAAACATTAAAAGGCATGTTCCTCCTCCAAAAAAAAAAACGAGAAATGGCAAAATTGGTTGAATTTCTAAAATGTGTAAATATGTGCACATTGATATTATATAATTTTTGCCATATTTTCTGCTTTTATCCACCATGTAAACGTAAATGTCAATAGCGATAGTGCTTATAACACTTTTAATACTCGTTGAATTCTTATTGCAATTTTATTGAGGTGGAGGACGGTGGTGTTGAAAATGTAAGTTATATTTGCTTTAGCATTTTGCTGTAATATTATTATTAGTTAGAACACATGTACACACAAAAACCATTATGCCATTAGCAAAATAGTCCATTTTACATATGTCCGCTGCTTATGTTTGTTCACAAAATGCATTGGGTATATAGGCTGCCTATATAACTACTATAGTATTTTTCAGTCATTTTTCTTGGGGAACGATAACCATATGGTAGGCCATTATTATTTTTGACTGAACAGACAACCAAGAGGAGATAAGGAAGGCAGACGGCAGCACACAACAATACAATAATGGTCAGGCAGGACGTAATTTGGTGACGTGATCTGACAGCCAAAGCAAGATATCACGAAATAATAAAAAAGGGTGAAATATGACATAAATATAAAATCGTGTATTACTGTGAACCAAAACCAAACTACTACTGCTATGCTTTCCGTTCTACTTCAATACACACAAAACTTTCCTTCAGTTCCTTCCAACAACATTACAAAACTATTAATTTTCATTGTAGCATTCTATCTTATATATATTTTACGAGGATTGTACAATTTAAACACTTGAAGTATGTACTTGCTCGACCTTCTATGTAATATATTAAACTACACATTCTTTTGACTGTGATCGCATAAGTTATGTGTCCAAAAAACACAAAAAAAGTAGCTAAGCTGAAAGCCACAAAACAACTTTTTAAATAATCCAGTAGCTAATAAGCCATACCAAACTAATTAGATTCTCTACTCTCGTCCCAACTTTTGCATACCTTAAAAACTTAATTGACTAACTTCATCTTCTACACAGAGATCACAAACAGATTTTTTTTTACTAGTAACCAGTATGGCTACGCCATTCATACACCAGCAAACTACTATCACATTTCCATCACAGGATAATATGCGGTAGTAAAAGTAAAGAAACGCACATGCTACTTACATAGTTGGGAAAAGCATGAAAGTAAATAAATTATTCTAGCTAATTTAAAAAGTTGCTTCCAATTCTCACGTCTAAATATTTCAAAAGATTCCTTGCGGAAATAAATGCCTAGCATTTTTTCCATGCATATTTTTAGCATCGATATCAGCAGCTCAAGTTTCATAATGCTCTCTCTCTCTCTCACCAAAAATGTTTTCCCCTTTTAAAAATCCACCATGCATAGATTACAAGTACAGTTCACAGAAAAGAAGATGAAAGAAAAAAGAAAATCCATTCATTAAAAAAACAAGCATTTACGGTTTTTGAGCTTCCTTCCATATCAGCATTATTCATGAAAACCTTTGTATTTCCTCTCACAACTTCTGACTGAGCGAGTAGCTGAGTACTACTACATGAGAAGAATGACGCAAAAAGAAGTTTAGAAAACTTAACTAAAAATGCCACATGAATATTATCTTCACTTTGCAGAGTGTGTCATGCCCAAAAACACACAACTGATGTTACTTTGCTCACAAAGATAAGGTTATTTTTGAATCTGCAGGATAATGTTTTTGTAATCAAGGTATGCTAAAGATTGTTTTTACAACATTACAATTTAAAATAATATGATACACTTGCGTTTCTGCAATGAAAGCATTCTTTTCCATACTCGAACTAATCGTATTTATGGATTATATAGGTAGGTATTTTTTTCCTGTTTTTTCACTGCATGATTTCCTTTTTCCCATCTTCAAACTTTCCTTGCCTGCTTCTCTGATATTTTTTTCTTATTTTCGCTATTTTTGTTGCTCCTTTCCCCTTTCAACCTGTTTCATTGTTTGTACGCGAGCGAACATTGTAAATATTCTGGGTTTTTTTCTTTCCCCTTCCCTTTTTCCATCTTGTTTTTCTTAAGGATCTTCTCCTCCTTCACCTACACTTTACTTGATATTACAATCCATTTACTGTCCAGAA
Source organism: Lepidocyrtoides sp. E14 (assembly GCA_027743805.1). Taxonomy (NCBI): domain Eukaryota; kingdom Metazoa; phylum Arthropoda; class Collembola; order Entomobryomorpha; family Entomobryidae; genus Lepidocyrtoides; species Lepidocyrtoides sp. E14. Next base: position 8,525 of record JAHZMZ010005450.1, read on the forward strand.
ATAAAGTGGATTGGAGTTGAATTGCAGTATTCACTACGTCTTCATTTCTTACTTACTTGGCTTCCTTACTGCTTTATAATATTCCTTTTCCCAATGTTTTTTGTGTTTTTTTTCTTCAAGAAAGAAAGAAAGAGAGTAAAGTGGGTATTAGACACCTTCCTAGCAACTTTTGGTATCTCTGCAACTCACTCTCCGACCAGTGAGTACATGAGAACATCAAAAAGCATGAAAACGCTCATGAGGATGATGATAACGATGACGGCACTGCATTGCTCCAGATTGATGAGGTATACAGCTTGGGAAGTAGACTTGGAAAAGTAGCGAGTATTATGGCGGCAAAGGGATGGAACAAAATGAACTTGGTTGGGTTGGTGGTGGAAGAGAAAAATTTCATTATTTTGGTTACTCGCTGAAAACACATTCTCTCATTCTTTCCGTCTCAACTGAACATCAAATACACATACCGACATGTGTAATTAACTCACGGTGATTCATTGGCTTTCGTTATGGTGCTGTGGGCGCATTGTGAAATTACACAATTTTACAACAACCCACTCCATTCCATCCCATCTAACGACCTCATCCCCGGATAGAGAAATCTTTTTCCAACTTTGAATGAGTAGCACAGAAGCATATTATACAGCGGCAGAAGTCTGTTGTTGTCTATTTTCCAACAAGTATCATCAACTTTACATACTTTTCGTTAATACGCTTCTTCCAAGACAAAAAAAAAAGTCTATTACAATGCAAACTCCATTACTCAATCCCTACTATTCTCAGTCCATCATAATATGCGCTTGTAACATATCACAATAAAGTATAAAAACTCACATTAAAACAGTGCAACAAACTAATATTTTTTTCTCGCAAATTTTAATCTTTTACTGCCTTATCTGTCGTCTGGCTCGATGTATAATGCACTCAACATGAGTCATTTATCCAACTCAGAACCCTGTCACCAGCAACTTCCTCTGAAACAAAACATGATCTTCTTTTACACAGAACATTAAAATGTCTCAACGAACACGTACCTACCTAGGTATGCATGTGTGTGTACCTACTCAAGTTCCATTATTCCAACCTTCCAACAACTCACCTCATAATACATGGGAAGAGCACAAAGTACAATACCAAACTAAAGGAACATGCAACAAAAGAGAACACACGGGATCAGCGGTTGACAAACAACACTAGTCGATAATGAAACCTCTTAAAAGCATTTTTGTTTTCTTTTCTTCACCTAAAAAAATCCACATATTTCGTACAATCTTCCCACCGAGGAGGGCGCAAGGTACACAAATGTATGATCTTTTTTTTCTGCAATTCGACTGCAAATGCTTTGTGTACTACTGTTTAACTGTGGGGCTTACTTGTTCATATGAGTAACCTAAAGCAAAAAGGAGAAAAAGCGCAAAAAAATGTTAATTTTTTTTCTTCTTCTTTCTATTACGTGTGTACGAACGTACATAAGTGCATGTGCCCAACTACTATTTTTCAATCCAAGAAGAAACGAGATTCGCCTTCTATCTCTTTTTACAACATTTTTACCGACCCTGTGCTCTTATCCTCTTTTCTTCTTCTTTTGTTCTTCATCTTTACTCGCTTACTCACAAAAGTCACTACTACTCACTCTCTCTCTATCTCTTTCGGTTCGGTGTTTACTCTCTCTTATTCGACATTGTGAGTAAAGTGATGTTGACGTCTATATAAAAACCTTCACCTTAGGATATTATATGCCTAACTAAGATAATACCAGACCATTTGAGAGAATCTCTGTGCTCATCAGATGACAGAAATAACAATAAAAGCTAACCATATAGCACTTATACAAACATACTTTTTATATCTCATTTCCATTGCTTATTTTTCTTACTCATTCACTTCGCATTACCGTCGACTACGACAGCAGCCAAGAAAAAAATGTCAGAAGAAGCGCAGCAAAGTAAAAGTAACAGTACTACCACTGTTTCTAGTTTTTTTTCTTGTGGAACATTACACTTTTCATACTTATATACATTTATTTAGCCAACCATCCTCATTCCATTTCTTTGTGTGCAGTGCAGTTGTTTCTTTTTCCACATTCTATTCTTTTATTCTTTCCCTTCCACTTCTTTCGTCCTGCCTGCCTGAATCGTCTTGATATCGCTTGTTTTTATTCATCCTCCTTCTCCCCTTCATCTTTCCTTATCTTAAGCCACTCGACTCCTCAATCTTCACACAACTGTTTATTTATTACTCTGTTGTATTTCTTTGCAACCTGAGAGTCTGTATCATTGTCTCTTTTACGACTTTTATAACAATTCCGCACATATTACCTCTCTCCGCATAAATATATTGCCTATATACCTATGCACACAAAAATATAAATAGGTACGTACATATAAGTGGGGAAACTAATACAGACAACGTACGTGTGCTTACAAATATGTACTTATTACTTACGTTAAAAAAAGTACGTGCACACAGAACGAAGACAATAGAAAAAACAAATAAGTAGGAAAATTCCTTTTTCACTGGCTGATTACTTACTATAAGCGACTGCCAAATCTCTCTTGCACCTCTCATTAACCATTTAGCCTATTTTTATCAACCAGCATGGCAATGCAAAAATAAAGATGCTCCTTTTCTTTACAGCCATTTTAAAGCAATGAGATAATGCCACGTTTAAAAAATTACACAATTTTTATCTTAGCCCAGCGAGCTCTTTCTTTTCCATCAACATCATCATTGTCACGACTTTTTTCTTGCATTTCGATATGCTCACCAAAATATTAGTAGCGTACTTTGCATCTACAAAAGTATGAAATGAATTTTAACCCATGAAAAAAAGTGTTTAGATTGTATAAAAAGTCCAACTTCTTTTTTTCTTCTTTTCTTTTTCACCTAAAACTTTGTCTTCACGGTTCTTGTTATTCCTGTCTCTCCTGTCTGGAAGCATATCGAAAAACATTTTTCAACAAAAGAAAAGTTCAGTGAGTCAATGAAAATATATCGCCAAACATTTTTCATTTGAAGCCTATACAACGTCGTTCAATGTTGTCTTTGATCGTATTTAACACGGATCTAAATTCACATTACTTATTTTAAAATGTGTACATAATTGTTTGGCTCTTTGGTTGAATCGTAAAACTGCCAGAGTTCGGAAACAACTTTCAATCACAAAGGCTCTCGCTGAAATAGCTTTTCTATGTCCATGCTAAACATCATAAACTGCATGTAAAACAGCACATATAGCACACATAAACATCAAACTTAATTCTTCGTACTACATGCATGTGTTTTTGCTTTCCCAATTTCATTTGGCATCGACCCACTCTTTAAAATCAGCCTACTTAACTTATATTTTATATTCATTTAAGTATAATCAATTATGTCCTGGTGTGGTTAAGAAGAAAAAGCCTATACAGTTTTAATA